>JAYJME010004564.1:0-10827 GCA_036873775.1 Costaria costata
TTTTGTCACAGTTCACCACTCCGACCCCCCATCCCCCCCCCCCCGCCACGTGTGCCCACGCTCACTCACGCTTGCGCGCACGTGCCCGTGTTTCCCAACGCCGACGTCACGATGCCATGTCTTGTTTCGGTGTTTTTTTGGTGCTTTTCAGGTATTTTTTTTTGTGTTTTTTTGGGTCTTTTGGTGTTTTTTTGGTGTTTTTTTTTCATATTATTTTCCGTTGTTTTTATTGTGTTTGTTGTGTGTTGTGTATTTTGTGTTTTTACTTGTTAATCAGGTCGGGCATCGTGGACGCGTACCTGAAGGTGCTGAAGGCGCCGCCGCCCATGCCGTCGTGCGGCTTCTTGATGATGGTGCCGCACGTTCTGCACGCCCTCTGCCTCACCCACGACGGTGCCGCGCGCGTTCAGGAGGCGGATGTATTTCCGTCGGTAAGACAAGAATGGTTGAGGGATTGATAGATTGAGTGATTTATTGATTGAGTGATTGATTGATTGAGAGATCGATTAAACCATTGATTGCTTGAGAGATTAAAGGGGTGGCGGAGGGTTGGGGGGACGGCGCGAGGAAACGAGGGGAAGGTGAAGGGGGGGGGAGAGGGTGGAGAGGGAGAGGGGCGCACGGCCGCACGGCCGTATGTGAGTAAGGCGAAGATTGTTTTCCTTTTTTTTTCATAGTTGGGACTTGCAAGGCTAAAGCTTCACCTTGCCTCACCTTGCCTCGCTTTTACTTACGTTGCTCAGCCTTACCTTACCTTACCTTACCTTACCTTACCTTACCTTACCTTACCTTACCTTACCTTACCTTAGAAACGTTTACGCTATGGTCTTTTGTGGGACCCTTTTTTTCTCGATTTACCTGTCCTCAACTACACTACTGGTGTAGCACCCATCCAACAATTTATCAATCAATCAATCAATCATCAACCATCCATCCATCCATCCATCTATCCATCCATGCATGCATCCAACCAACCATCCATCC
This sequence comes from Costaria costata, assembly GCA_036873775.1. Classification (NCBI taxonomy): domain Eukaryota; class Phaeophyceae; order Laminariales; family Agaraceae; genus Costaria; species Costaria costata. The sequence goes on from JAYJME010004564.1 coordinate 985, forward strand.
ATCCATCCATCCGTCCATCCATCCATTCATCCAACCATCCATCCGCCAATACACTAGCCAACCAATCAAAAACCAGCCAATCAAGTGTACTCAACAACCAGCCAATCAATTCAAACCAACAACCAACCAATCACAACCAACCAACCGACTAAGTCCATCAACCCTATCCATGAATCCTCCGCCTTCCGTTCGCAGCTTTTCCGCGCGATGCAATCTCCCGAATACATCCACTCCTTGACTCGGTCGCCGGAAGTAAGCGTCACGAGCGGAGTGGGGGGCGGCTTGGACGAGCTCATGCGGCATGTGCCTACCGTGCGGCCTCAGTGCGTAAAGGCCCTCGTCACCACCCTTAAAGAGGTGGGTGGGCGTGGGTGATGGAGTTGGGGGTAGTGGTAGTGGTAGTGGTAGTGGTAGTGGTAGTGGTGGTGGCGTTGGTCTTGCCGGTGGTGGTAGTGGTTGTGGTTGTAGTGGTGGTGGCGGTGGTGGTGGAGGTGGTTTTATTCACGGCTCTTCACGGGTCATGACCCGGCTCACGGGTCCGGTCAGGAGGTTTCCGAAATCTTACGGTTCGGGTCGGGTCGGGTCGGGTCGGGTCGGGTCGGGTCGGGATAAGAGGTTTTCGAAATCTCACGGGTCCGACCGGGTCGGCTGACCCTGATCCGACAAGACCCGGCCTGACCCGACCCGCGAGGACTGACTCGACCCGTGAACAGCCGTGGTTTTATTGGTGTTGGTTGTGGTGACGTTGTCGTGACGGTGAGTGTGGTGGTTGCGGTGGTTTTATTGTTGGTGATGGGCGTGGTGTTGTCGTTTGATTTGTGTTGGTATTGGTGTTTAGGTTGGTGCTGGTGTTGGGGCGTGGTGCACAGTTCTAGTGGTGTAACGTATTGCTGGTGGTCTGACTCGTGGTTGAGCCATTGGTCTAACATTTGCGAGGGGAGGCGGATGGGTTTCGATGGTCGGCCGATGGAAGCTTTAAAACGTTTCTGCTTTCCTCCTCGATAAGCTAAATATTTTTGTTCGTTTTGTGTGTGTGTTTTTTTCGTTTTGCCGATTTCGTTTTTTCGCCGCCAACCGCAGTTGGTTGAAAAGGGCGATGACCTGCTGAAGAGGGAGCTAGACGGCGACTCCTCGCCCGAGGTGAGAGACAACCAAAGCTAAAATCATTGCTTTTCTAGTTTTTGTTATTTTCTTATCTCTCATGTTCATATGCTATACGAATATTGTATTATCATTTTTCTAGTTTTCTTTCTATGTCCAAGTATTTTTTCATTATCTTACTTTTTGTTCTTTTCTTGCCGTTTTATTTTGTTGTTGTTTGTTTTCGTTTCGAATATGCTTGGCATTGCCTTCGCTTATCTCCTTTCCATCTGCTATGTAGGCCCCTCTGCCTCGTAGCTTGTGACCTGGGAAGTTACGCCGTTTCAGGAAGAAGAGTCCGTACGCTGGGTGTGCTGGTGGTGGATCTCGTTGGGGCAGAAATCACGTTTTCTTGTTGAGTCAAAACACACACGCACCTCCCAAAACTGCCAAAATTCGGATTCCAATTTTTGACGCATCGGGCCGATCACTGATATACCCACTTCATGATGTAGGTCTTTCAGCGCAGATGTACTCGTATTCCAGATATGTACATATGATGCTAGCAAATGTTCCCGGGTGGGAGCTGTATACTCTTTTCATGATCTAGCTCATGTTTACTGGGTTGGATCTGTACTGTATGTACAGATCCTGCGCAATATCTCATAGCGACAGATTATGATCTGGATGATCTAAATGATCTAGATGATCTACCACTGTAGGCCGAGATTTTTGTCCTATGTGTGCCTTTTTCTCCTTTCTGGGACCCAGAGATAGTAGACCGAGAAAGTGATAAGTTTGGCATCACCACCCCCGTCGTCTACGGGCAGGGCGAGCGAGCGCGCGCGGCTGTACGAGCAGGACCATGCTGCGCCTGTGTCGTACGACTCTCGGCAGTGCAGTAGTTCGGACGCCCAATATACACATACTCCAACACATATGTAAAGTCGGTTATGGGGCACAGGCCATAGATTTTGAACAGAAAGGCTCACAATGCTATACTTAGGTTTTATGAAAAGATCAAGTCACAGAGATGCTCATGAAAAAAAAAAAAAAAAATCCGGGTTTCTATTATTGAACATATGTTAGTCAAATATGACCATATTTTGGCCGATTTCGGCCAATTTGTACCGTTTTCGGCCGAATTTTGACTAATTTTGCCTGTTTTCACGTTAAACATAGCCGAAAACATGATGACATGCTTTCAGACGAGGCGTAGGTATCGTATATCAGTGATGAAGCGGAAACAAAACGCAAATTTAACGCTTTTTAGCATTTTTAGCCATTTTCCATGTTTTCAATTTTCTTCTCTGTTTCCGGAAAAAGGGGCGAAAAACGGCCGTTTTGGGGCCGACTGGATTATTTTCGACCGCTGGCATGTTCAGGAGGCTGCACAAAAAAAAAAAAGAAGAACGGGTTTCGACTCAAAAAATGACGAAGATTAAAAAAAACCCATCACTTTTGGCATCGGACACGGCTAAGGGCCCGTGTAAACATAACCGACTTTACTTATTATGTGTTGGAGGAAGTATCATATTTGCATCGCATCGTATCGTATGTGTTTGTTTTTGCAGGTGTACGTTCGCAAGAGGCCGCATCTGGACTCGTTCTTGGCAGCGGTGGCGGAGCTGTTCGAAGTGGTGGTCTTTACCGCCAGCCAGCAGGTGTACGCTGAGAGGCTGCTCAACATGATCGACCCGCAGAAGAAGTTCGTGAAGTGAGATACCCTTCTGTTCATAGTAACATAACTGATAATGATGACGATTTTTTATGAAATCGATACAGTAAACGAATCATTAACCCTTTGTACCACCGGAAAAAAATGATCCCACACTATTTCCAAGTAGTTTTGTCCCCAAAAAAACCGTTTCCGGCTCGAAAGGAGTTAAATGCGATCTCGTATTATACGATTTCGATATTCGATACGTGGTACTGGTACTCGTATTACATACCAGGGACGTCGAAGCTTTTCAAGAATCAGTATCAACGTTGAAAATATGAGGTGCGGAAGAGAAAAGCATGATCGATCGCCAGAAGAAGTTCGCCAAGTGAGCTAGCTAGCTACCTGATAGAAAAACACACTCCCCTTGGACGAATTTCGGAGCCGATTTCTTCCAGCGGGGGGCGGGGGGGGGGGGCGGAAGCAACGAAAATGGCATCTTTCGGAAGATCTGGTCGAGATCTGTCCGTTGACGCGTCGCTCGCCGTTTAACCCTTGTACTACCCCAAAATTTTATCCCACACTACATCCAAGTAGGTTTGTCCCCAGAAACCGTTTCCGGCTCTAAAGGGGTTAAATCTACCGGCTGTCGAGAAAATCGGGGCTACTGCCTGTAGACCACACTTTTGAAACTTGTGTACATGCCATTCTCTCTCTACGAACAACCCCATTATGATATCGTAGACTTGTGTAGTCTATCACATTTTTTCCGACTGTTTCGCAGGGGGTGGTACCGACTGCGTCAGTGGATTATTTATTATTTTCCTAACTTTACTTCCGGCAAACATGTTGGGGTTTCCAAAATGTTGTGTGCGTTTTTATTCGTGGGGGGATGCAAAACTAACTGCACGTAGATACGTATAATACGCGTTTTCTAATACTTGTTGCAGCTTCTTTCATGGGGGGGGGGTGCCTAATTAATTGTCTGCACTTTTGAATGAAACTGCTGTAGGTACCGACTGTACCGGGATGCGTGCATGACGTTCGAGGGCAACTATCTCAAGGACCTGAATGTGTTGGGGCGAGACCTTTCGAAGGTGGCCATCGTCGACAACTCCCCCTACGCCTACGGCTTTCAGGTGGGCAGAGAACATGTTTTTAACTCCTGTACGTATGTATAATACGAGCGATTGATTGTAACTACTGCTGTGTTGGCTTTTTTGGGAAGATACAGTTCGCAGAGGTGGGCGGGTTGTAGTATTAACCGCTTGGGACCGAGATATATCATTTATAGCGACGAAACAAATGGCGCGTGTGGTCCTCTAGGGTGAGAGTGCGCCGTCACAAGTATTACGGGGGACCATAGTTTTATTGGACCTACTGTAGACACAATATAACCTACTGCAGACGCCAAAATCTATATATTTCCCTGTGTTTGCTGACAACATTTGGTCCATAGTTAATAGGACCTACTGTAGACACAATAGAACCTACTGCTGTAGACACCAAAACCTGTATATTTTTTATGTTTTCGCTAACAATATTTGGTCCTATTTACTACGGTCCCCCGTAACAGTATGAGGCAACGCGCATGTCGTGCATCCCATTGGGCTGATTTTTTTGGGGTGCCATCTATGATATATTTAGTCTATCATACCCCAGCACGGTAGGGATTCCCCAATCAGGCGGTCCGAATAAGGCGGAATCCCGGTATGGCGGTAAAAAATAAAAATAGCATGACGAGAAGAGCCGTCTTTTGGCACAAATCTGGATTATTATCTAGGATAAAGTATAGAAATCGGGGAATTGGTCTTGGCCCGCGTGTGGTATGAGAGTGGGTATCTCGAAAAACGCCCAAAACACTACTTTAGACCCTTAACCGTAACCCCAACCCCGACCCGACCCATATGAGCGTTTCTCTGGAAAATGTCAGGCATTTTTTTTTTTTTTTTAATTGGTGGACCATACTACAGTAAAGTGATTTTATAAAATATTTCCCGATTTCTATACTGCTGTATCCCAGGTAATAGTTTATGCATGCGGCAAAGGCTCGTACTGGATGAGAATGGGGAATGTCACTCATAACCTGGAATGGGGATGAATAAGGCGGCTTTCCCCAATAAGGTGGTCATATTGCTCTTGTCTGGCACACCACCGCCTTATTGCTGGGGTATTAAACCACTACTGCACCCCGGGTTGGCTCGTATATATGACCGATCGCTGTAATCGGTAGGGCTGGGCTGTGAGTTGGCTGGACTTCGTTCCCGGCTAGTTAGTTAGTTGGCTGGCCCAGCTAACCAACTGGCTGACTTGTACCAGTAGTAGTTGACTAGTCGGCTGGCGCTGTTCTGCTTACTTTATGCGTGAAAAATGTATTATACATTTTTACGCCGACGACCTTCGGTACTGCCGTTGGCACACCGGCACCGCCGATGGCGATGGGTTTTTGATGCCCCATGAGTTGCAGTAGACCTCTCAGCTCTCTCTCTCTCTCACTGAGCGATTACGTATTCCCACGGGGAAATAAAACGCGCACCCCGTAGCAAAGAACCCTTCCATGAACAAGGAATCCCACATGGTCGGATAGTTGGCACCGCTGCAAACTAGCTATAACACCTAGCCAACTAGATCTTAGCTGGCAACTTTGAGTCGTCCAACTCACAGCTTCCAAAGTCTGCACTTTTTTTCGACATTTTGTATCCCTCTCAAGCTCCAAAGACATTTCAAAACGCGAGGCGTTAGTCGTAGGGTGCGCGGGGTTGGGAAGACGGTTCTCGGCTGCACCCTGGCTATCAAGAGATCAAGAGGCAACCCAGCTAAGACAAAATAAGCAGTGTGATCCGGGAGATACATAGGCAGACCTGTTGTGCTAAAGATATACCAGTACCAGGTACGTACGTAATGAGTGGTGTGCAGGTTAGAGTTTTTTAAGAGATGGAAGGCGTGTGTTTTTGGGGAAGGGCAGCGGCCATGATGGCGCCACAGAACAATCACAGATACGGCGCATCTTATACATGATCTTTGAGTGCGCGTCCTGCTTGTCCTGCTAACAAATTTGACGGGGTTTTTCCTGCTACCAAATTTGGCGGGACGGCGGAGCGCGCGTGGAAAAAAATCAAGAAGCTGAGCCGCTGCTCCTTCCGTTGCCTTGGGTATAATAGGTAGAATAAACAGGTAGGTAGGCAGGTAGGCAGGTAGGTAGGTAGGTAGGTGGTAGGTACCCTGGTAGGCAGGTGGGCAGGCCAACGTGGCGCAATAGCATGTTTTCCCTCGAGCGGAAATCAAGGTAGCAGCAGTAGGGCGCTATTGAGGAGAAGGCTTTGTAGAGTTAGCAGGGTTAGTGTTCAGTTCGGCATCATCGGCATCGTCGTGATAAACAGCATGATCATGATTGTGATAAAACAAGAAGCACCATCTTGATTAAACGTGATCGTCTTCCTTGTGACAGCAGGCAGGTTAGCTCATGTAGGTCTGCAAACTACTTGAAAATTGTGAGAGTACATTCTTACAGTGGTAAATTAATTAAGAATTAGTGTGCGTACATTTTTTACGGTGGTAGCGTAGTTTTAAAAAACATGTTTGGCGAGCAGGGAAGCCGCGGTATCTGTTATGACCATATCCGGCAGCCGTTTCATGTTTCGATTCGTGGGATTAAGACGATAAACTTTCGTGCCGGTTTAACCCTTCGGCGGAAGGGAAAAAAAAGCCAACGCAAGGGGGTGTAAAACCGCAACACAGCCAAACAGAGTCCGCCACCAAGGGCAGCAAGCGAGCGAAAGAAAACAAATTGGGCAGACAGATAATTCATTAAGTTTGCGAATGGCGGAGATCTCGTCGTCTATGTGTGATTGTTATAGCATGTGGTTTATGTGCGACAGGGTATTAATTAATTAATTTTGCAAATGGATGTGGATACCAGGTCCCCTTGCCCTAGATTGTACCGCCTCATTACACACAAGTTCAAGGTCACCAGAGAGCCTCCTCACTCCGTTCCGCGAAGACACGAGGCACCGACCCACCTTGGTGTGTCCTCCACACCACCACCACCACACAAGAGATAACCCCTCAGTTGCTCCGCCCCACGTTATCGTTGTACGACTGTTTCTTCCTGACTACGGTAGACCACACAGTAAGTATACTGTGGTCTACCGTAGTCCGTAAGAAACCGCCGCAAACGAGAATGTGGGGCGGAGCCCCTGACAGGTTATCTCTTGTGTGGTGGTGGTGTGGAGGACACACCGAGGTTGGTCGGTGCCTCGGGTCTTCACACGAAACGGAGTGAGGAGGCTCTCTGGTGACCTTGAACTTGTGTGTAAGGGCCATTTCTAGCGACACTCTGAAAACTTGCCAAATTGGCAAGTTTTTGGAAATTTTATTTTCAAGTCTTGCTAAGAACTTGCCGAATGAAATGGCAAGTCCAAATTTCCAGAAACTTGCCAACGAGGGGCTTGGGGAATTAATTATACTAGAAAAGCTTGGCAGAAAAATTGCTATTTTGGTACTGGTAGAATCTAAATTTCCAAACCAAATTTCCAGAAACTTGCCAACGAAGGGCTTGGGGAATTATCCTAGAAAAGCTTGGCAGAAAAATTGCTGTTTTGGTAAAATCTAAATTTCCAAAAACTTGCCAAATTGGCAAGTTTTTTTGCCAAGTATGTGTCGTTAGAAACGGCCCTAATGAGGCGGTACAATCTAGGGGAAGGGACCTGGTATCCACATCACCCCCCCTTTTTTTTTGGAGACGTTCAACTGCGCGCCTTGAAAATGAAAAGGTGTGAGAACCTCCTCACTCCTTTCCTTGAAGACCCGAGGCACCGACCCACCTCGGTGTGTCCTCCACACCTCCACCACGCAAGAGAGAACCTGTCAAGGGCTCCGCCCCACATGGGGGATAGACTTATCAATTAATTTTCATGTTCGAGGGAGACGATGGTAAGCACTGATGTAAGACCGAACGTTATGTTAATACGATATTGATTAATGAAATCAATCTTCCCATTTTTATCAATTCAAAGTAATTTTACTCGAGGGGAGACCACAATTGGAAATCCTGCTGAAAGGATTTGTCCGAGCTCTTTTCCAGAGGTGTCCAGCGCACCTGGCTACTACCGTAGGGGCTCACTTTCATTTATTTCGAAGATATTGAGGAGATTAAAATCTGCCACAGAACCATGTATAATCGCATATTGGCCCGATATTATGGGAAATATCGGTATTTTTTACTGATCTTGACAGTTTTGGCCAATCTTGCCTCGGATGTTAAAAGGAGTTATTGTGCCCCTGTAGCATTCAGTAAGTGCGCTGAAAACGTCTGGAAGAGAAGAGCTCGGACAAATCCTTTCAACAGAATTTCCAGTTTTGGGCTCTCCGCGAGTAAACTTGCTTTGAATCGGTAAAAATGGGAAGATTTGATTCATCAAGATCGTATTACCATAACGTTCGGCCTATAATCTGTTCGAGGCAAAAAATTATTGAATCCATACTAATTCAAGACATTAATTAATTTTCATGTTCGAGGGAGACGATATATAGAGCTTGTACCACTTTTAGAAGTGCACTGTACCTGACTTCTAATTCCGTAGGTAATAGGACCTACTGTAGACACAATAGGACCTACTGTAGACACCAAAACCTATATATTTCCCTTAACAATATTTGGCCCACAGTTAATAGGACCTACTGCTGTGGACACAATAGAACCTACTGTAGACACCAAAACCCAAATATTTTCCTACTTTTGCTATCAATAGTTGGTCCATACTTAATAGGACCTACTGTAGACACAATAGAACCTACTACTATAGACACCAAAACCTATATAGTTCCCTATTTTTGCTAACAATATTTGGTCCTATTTACTATGGTCCCCCGTAAATAGATTACTATTGTCCCGAAAACGGTACTTGAGTTGTACCATGCGTACCTGTCGTACAGGTTTTAAGCTGGCCATAGCTCCACATATGATAGAAATATCAGACGTGGAGTGCGTCATTTTTACTCAGCTTCTGGGGCAACGCCCCGGATGCGTGAACCGGATGCGTGAGTATGTCGACCGGGCGAGTTAATAATTGTCCCGAGGGGATCGGGTGCGGTAGAGATGGCCACCTCGGGGAGTGGAGTCACCTGTCCGGGGTAGTGTTGGAATTGCGCGAGAAACTCGAACACTATTACGGGGGACCATAGTAAATAGGACCAAATATTGTTAGCAAAAATAAGGAAATTTATACCAGTAGGTTTTGGTGTCTACAGTAGGTTTTATTGTGTCTACAGTAGGTCCTAGTAACTATGGACCAAATATTGTTAGCAAAAATAGGGAATATGTAGGTTTTGGTGTCTACTGTAGGTCTACAGTAGGTCCTATTTGCTATGGTCCCCCGTAATAACAAAAACAAAGGCTATGCCGCCTGCCTGCCCGCCGAACTCGGTCCAGTTACGGTCCACCCTATTATGCATGTCGGGGCAATAGCATATAGATAAAAAAGGACAAAAAGGCCGATTAAAAAAAAACAAAAAAAGCAAAAAAAAAACACTGAAGGCAGCAAATAGTGTAAGATTGATGCAGGTCTCCGTCTCGGCTATCCTATCATTTTTGGCGATCATCGAGCCGCGGTAGCTGTTCCGTACTATATATATATAACCTGGCAGGCGTTTCATGTGTCGATCCGTGGGACGAACGCCCTCCATGCACCTGCAACTCTTTATTTTCTTCTTCGTTGTTTCAGATCGACAATGGTATGTAATCCCCATCGAGAGGTGGTTCGACGACCCAGTTAATTAAGCATGTGTCGCGAGCATCGAGCCACGGTAAAATCGTTAATACGAACCCGGCAGTTTTTTTTTTCCCATGCTTCGATCCGTGGGATAAACGCCCCGAATTCACCTGCACCCTGCACCTCCTTTCTTTTTTCGTTTCCTTTTTTTTTTTTTTTTTTTTTTCAGATCGACAATGGCATCCCCATCGAGAGTTGGTTCGATGACACAGCCGACGAGGAGCTGCTGCACCTTCTTCCTCTCCTCAAGCAGCTCATCAGCGAGAGCGAAATCGCCGGAGGTATGTTCGAGAGAGACGCTTGACATGATGCATTTTTATACAGTAGCAGCCC
>JAYJME010004565.1:0-10823 GCA_036873775.1 Costaria costata
GAGGGGGAACGAGATAAATACTTTGTGAAGACGGAAGAACACAAGCTACAGAGTACCGTTATACCCCCAGCGCGCGCACAAGGGGGGGGGGGCATCGTTGAAAGGGTTGAACACGAAAGTACAGTACTCCTCTGTACCAGTATGAGCGGCCACGTTACACGAATCACACCAGGCAACAAGCGTGGGGATACCGTCAGGACGAAACATGGAAAATAACACGCGAAATACACTGTGCGCGGGGTGATAGAAACCGCGCACTAATTCGTAAAATACTTTTTTCTTGTCGATATGGTAGAAAGTGGGTGCGAAAAAGGAAAATAACGCGTGTGATGAACGGTAGAGAAAATGCATCCTATCAATAGTAAACAAAACAGGCATGCCACAAGCCACCGCCACACCCCCAGCGAGGGGGGGGGCGGGGGCGAAAAATCATGATCCTTTTTTTTAATTTACTTAAAATGCGGACGGTGAGGATCAAACTGGTTCCAAAAACACACGTCCTGCCGACGACGCCTAGTGTTGAAGTGTTAGCTCCCTGAGCTTCGAGGTACTGGTACAAGGTGCATGAACCAATTACCCACCTATGGTAAGAGCCTTACGAGGACACAAGCAGCAGTGTGTCCAAGATTTCGTGGGAATCCCCGGGGATATTCTGTTAGTAGCTCAATATCGATTTTGTCTGTTGTCTGTTTCGTGTACGTGCAGTAGCTGTACACTCATACGCACCACTGCACTGCTGTGTGCCGCTTGTACAACAGTAGTACTCGTTGTTCGTGTGTACTCCGTACTCCGTACTCGGTACTCGGTACTCGGTACTCGTACTCGTACAGCCTACGAGAAAAAAAAAAAAAAAAAACTGAAAAACGGTTTTCTCCAGGGGTTTCCCACAAATACAGAGGCAGTTTGAAAGCACCCAAGGAACACACAGCATTCTCAGTGTTCTCAGTGACTACGCCTTGCCTTTCGCACACGAACAAAGCGCGGTGAAGTCACCCGATCTTCGTCTACGATGAGGCGTGCGGCGGGGACCGGTCCGCCGAACAACTCGCCAGGTTCTTCCGGCTATGGTGCGCCGAGCCGCGGCGTCGGTAGTATGGAAGGAGGAGGCAGCTCTCCAATGGACCCGGAAATGGGCAGTTCCTACGGCGCAGGCACAGCAGGGTCTCTGAAGAGGGTGGGTAGTTGCACGAACGCAGCGCTACTCTGTAGCCAGAAGTTCAGTTGAATCTAACGTGCGAGCCTTCTTGATGGGATTGACTAGTTGTCTTGTATCTGTACATATGCTGTGTGCTTCTTTAAGGCCTGTGTTTGCTTTGAGTTTTTTTACTGTGTGCGGAGCAATAATGTGGCGTGCAGAGTGCAGAGTGCAGAGACGGCGGACGGCGGTGTCGAGCGTCTTTTACTCGGAAAAGTACGGTAGCTGGGTCTGGTATACCAGGAATGGTGCATTGTGCGGAGTGCGAAAGGGCTAGGTTCGATGTTCAATCGAACGTGCTGCTTGTGCTTCCCACAGCAGACGACTGCATGGCATTGTATATAGCATTGCCTCGCTGGACAAGTGGCGGGATCGCGTGGTAAAACAAGCCTACATGTCTAAATTTCCACGTGCTCGGAAGTTGTGACGTTGGCGAGCGTTGTTGTTGTCACATTAACTCATCGCTAAAATCAAGTCCGTGGTCAGATACTGCCAGGGGTCAGGGGTCAGGGGTGCACTCGTGCATGTGGAATCTACGTACTTGGGATGATATCTGGTACCAGGTACCAGGAGGTACCGTACCAGGTATGATACAATACGAGTATACCAGGTGCAGCAGTAAAACTACAAAGCAAGAAAATGCTGTTAAAAAGCCGGTTTCAGATGCCACGACGATTCGTCTCGCTCTTTGATCGATCGTGCCAGCGAGCCAGCGAGTCGACGAGGGAAGAAAGTGCTGAACTCTTCTCGCGATAAAAATCGAAGCACGTACCGTAGTGGGCAGGAGGGAGAAGAGCCTGCTTAGTGACCCCGGATCTGACGTACGACTGGGGAGGGAGAAGGAGAAAGACGAGTGAAGATAATAAATGGGAAGAAAAAAAAAAAAAAAAAAGTGTTGCCAGGCCTCTGTGTGATGCGAGCAGTTTGTGTTATTTGGGATCCCATTTTATATACGTAGCGACAAAAAAAAAATGACGAGTGCGATCTTTTCCAAGCTACTCTTTAGGAAGAGCGTGCAGGAGTACGAGTATATCAACGTGTGCTGTACGCGTGTAATACTGCTCGTACTAAGCCCTAGCGGCTAAGGCAGTCCTTCAAGAATGCCTTAGAGCTCTTTCTCAGCAGGGGGCTTTTTGCCTTAGACGCTGTTTCAGGCCTTACATGCCTTACAGTCAGTACGCGACATGTGTTAAGAAATTGGTAGTAGTTAAGAATTTCAGCCTGAGATTTTTCAAGAACTAAGAATTTACAGCTAAGCATTTGTGCTCAGCGAGGAACGCCACCCTAAATCCTATATAATACCCGGGTATCCTTTAAAAGCCTACGCTCATTGTTGAGATCACAATAAGCCGGAGTCTTAGCCAAAACAGGAGTTTCTTAACTGCTGTCGCGTACCGTATTCCCGTACGAAGGGAATGTCCGTGAGCTCGAAAAGGGGCAACAAGGCACATTTTGTGCGCCAAAATAACGCCGTTGGGTACGAACTCCCGAAAAACGGGGTTCGGGGCCACTTCTGTCGAGCTGCTCAGAGCTCAGGTCAGCAGAGTGCAGAGGCAAAGGTCGGTTGGGGACACCACGATACCGCTCGGCACCATGTCTACGCAAGAGGACGGCCCAGCTAGCGCAGCGCCACCACCAGAAGTGATCGATGCCACACAAGTCGGCTATTATGGTGGAACGCGTGTTTTCGGTAGTGACTAACGTGTTCGGCGCGCAGCAGACAGCATCGACCTGTTCGAGCTGACGGTCATGTTGCGCCACACCCGTGGAATTCTGGGCGGCACCAGGAAGGATGCTCCGGGTCCGATTGCATACAGGTTGCCACCGAAGGTGGAGGGTGATTACTCTGTAGTGTGTTGTGTTCTTCACATTAAACCGTTCTTCTACTCGTCGACATTCAGCGCACCCATTGTCCGTGCTGATTCTTCGCCCTCGGAGAAACACGCTCTGTGGTCACAAGCTACGACACAGAGATAATGCAGTGGAGGGAGTCTGTTGACCCTTTTGTAAGCATGATCAAAGCAACTGGGCGTCGATACCCAGGACACCCAGTGCCCGAGCTGATTCTTCATGCTAGAGAGCGGTACAAGCTCTGTGATCACAAACTGCGAGACAGCGGTAGTGGTGACAATACATCGCTAAAGTAAAACATAAAGGAGTTTAGCCAATACCTTGCAACCAGACGACTGTCAGTGCCTGGCATAACTACTGTAGTACGAGTATATATGCATACGTAGTATTAATAGTAGTGTAATGGATTGAATGCATAAGTCGTAGTTGTGGATCTCGGGCTCTTCCGGCGGTGATGAATTGTGGTGCATCAAACCAACTACGACCCTTGTACCAGTATTTTAGTGTTGCATATCGGAAAGATAATCGATTCCGATCCGATATGGGCCAAAGACCCCGATTACCAAAAAATAGTTCGATATATTTATATGGGATCGGAGCGGGTCGCAAAAAAATCCGATTCCGATACTATAAACGATATGCGAGGCCGAAATACAGAACAATCGTATGGCACTGCTTGTAATACCGCAACAGAACTGCTGTTGCCGCCGAAACATAGAAAGCAGAGCAAGATTCTCTACAATGGCGACCCCCACGTACACAGCAGCAGTATGAATATTAATAGTAGCTCATGGGGACTGCTGTGCACCGGCAGGTAAGTCAATGCGTTCCAGGTTAAATGCGTGAGAAAATCGTTGGTATTCATACTTGGTGCCAGGATACGGGGTTGCCCCAAAGCTAAACGATCAGGGCGTGAAATAGGTCTAGTGAAAAGTTGCGCAGGCGCACATATTTCGTCAGAATTGCGCTTTCCGCACCACGAGGCGGGGGCCGTGGTGCGGCTCTGTTTTTGAGCGCCGCACCACTTTCCCCGTACTGCTGTAGTGGAAAACATAGCCCGGTGTTTTTTTTTTTTAGGTTTTTGGGTATTTTGTATTTTTCGTGTTTTTCGCGCTGCTGTGCTGTGTGTTATGCTATGTAGCGTGGTCTATGATCTGTGATGGTGATGGGTTGGTTTGGGGTGCGGCTAGCTGGTGGCGGCCATACCCTGTCCCCGCTTCCCCCTGGCAATCATGCGGCAACTTGTCGGTAATTGGTAATCGATAATCGACAATCGGGTGGCTATCGGTAATCGGGACACTTTTTATTTTCCGATACGATTTCCGATTTATCGGAACTTCCGATACGACATGAAGTACTAACCAGAACGAGATATATTGGAGACCTTATGTACCAGTACGTACTCGTAGCATACCCACCTTTTACTCTGCGACGACGCTTAAGCAACCCGCGCCTAAGTGCCGTGGCCCTACTCAATCTTGGCGCTCGCTCGGCGTCCCCCGGAAACGGTTTTTAGGGACAAAACTACTTGGAAATAGTATGGGATATTTTTTGGGGTAGTAAAAGGGATAAACAGGTACTGATAAGTACACAGATTGGACTTGGCAGGATTTTTTTTTTTTTTTTTCCGTAGTGGAATCTGTACGCCTTTCTTGTGCGACAGGATACCCCCAGGTCCTATCCCCTACGTTGGAGATTTTTACCGCATCATTATCTCTACCTTGTATATAATTGTAAGTCCTGTGGGTCACCTGGTCACCTCGGAAGGGTCAGTCTCAGATGTATTTTCGTTGTTGACCCCCGAGAGTGTGGTTGCGCTGGTTACCCCGCACAACCCACCTCTCGGTGTTTCTCCGCACCGAAAACTTTTATCTTCGTCCATAAATAAATAAAATAAATTTCTACATCCAAGTATCATTGCCAGGTACGTACTACAGCAGTAGGTATGATATATCTGGTACGCTGGTGTGGTATGTAGTTGGTAGGTTATATGCCCGTATAGGTTACCCGCGGGTACACTAAAGTACATAACCTACCAAAGACCAAAGACACCTTTGGAGGAAGCGGCAAAACAGAAAACGTCCCGACCAATGAAAAGTTAAAAAAGATAAACTTGCAAGTTGTACGTATCATATCCTTTTCGAGTATTATCATACTTCGTATAATATGCGGAATCATGACAGCGAACTTGTGTTTACCCACCTGTTGCCGTATGGTATCCCTAATGAACCAGTAGTACTGCTGCTGTCTATATCATACTTAATCGACAACGTGTTCGGTCCACTACGTCGTAGCCGGCAGGCTGTTTTTGCATGTTCCTCCGCCACCCCGCACACAAGCAGTCGTCTTCGCTGAACCCGTCCCCTATCGCCCAATGGAGTACTCTGTACTGGTCGTAGTTATAGTACGTACCGTAGCGGGGAGGCTTGCTGTAGGGAGGCAAGGCGCATACGTAGCCAGTTTCGCTTAGCCGGGTAGTAGTTTTTGCACTCTTCCACACCTCGGACAGATATCATAGTCTATTTCCTTTTCACGATCTATAGATGTTTCAGGGTAAACAGATCCCTGATCTGATCTGTATGATCTATAGCTCATGTTGCCGGTTTCGGAGCCGTACAATCTGCATTGTGATCCATCTTGAGTCTTACGCTTGTCGCTCCGTCGGTGTTCGGCGGGCCTAAGCGACGCGAACCTCCCATCTTCCGCGTCCCACCTCCCACCCCCCACCCCCCATCGGCGAAGCACCCCGATACGAGATACTTGTGTCTACGGCAGAGGACGAATTTGCACCAGACCATTGCATGATAAAAACATGTGTGCCTTCTGCTATCGTACAGTTTTTTTTAGGGCTCGCAATGTGATACCAGGTACTTTGTAATGGCATGCTTTTAGATAGTATACGTATATATACGAAGTAGTAGTGCTATCAAGGTAGAGGTTGGCAGTGGTGTGGAGTTCCAAGCTAGTGAAGGGCAGGGGGGCGGGGGACGGGCAGAGCGTCGTGCGCGCGCAAGGCGGACAGACAACCCGATGTCTAGGGCTGTGAATCGAAGCCGATTCATCCGATTGAATGAGACCGATTCAACCGACACCCGAATCGAAAATTGGAACCGGTTGCTTTCTGATTGCATGCTCGTAGACCGATTCAATCGACATCCAAATCGAAAAATAGAGCCGATTGTTTCTGATTTATGCGTGAAATGCATTTCACCCACTATATTGTTTCCCCCCTCGCCAGCCGGGGGGGAGCTTGCGCTTCGCTGGGCCAAATGTGTCATTATATCAGAGGCGAACCTATTTATCGAGAAAATACGATTAATCGGTTTCCTTCGCCAAATATTTTTTTATATGTTCAATCGAATTTTTGCTCCGGTTCTCAGCCTTACCGATGGCAGGATGTCATGCCGCCTTTACGCACGCATGAATCTTCCAGCCATGGGCAGGACTGGCTAACTGCTGGTGTTGTTTCGATCGCGTAGTAAAACGCACGGGTTCGATTGGTAAACCTCGTGCTACTGGGGGAAGGGGAGGGGGGGAAGGTCCCCCCACACCTTTGTGGTCGGATAGGAAAACTCACGATTCGATTGGTAAATCTCGTACTAACTCACGATTCGATTGGTAAATCTCGTACTATGGGGGGGGGGGGGGTCCCCCAACCCGTTAAAAGTTCCACCTGTAGTGGACATGAACAACGTTTAAGTCTTCTCGTGAGGGCTGTTTAACGCCAAATCGTTTTCAGCGCCGGTTATAGACCAAGCAGGTAGACAGGGTACACCTTATCAATGTCCTCACTGCCGTGTCTTCTTAACCTTGTGATTATTGCCGTGAAGCCGGAGATCCGCGCCGTCCACCCGAAATATCCCGGGGCGCTTCACGGGTCACGACCCGACCCGACCCGCGGGTCGGGACGGTTTCCCAAATCTCACGGGCCGGGTCAGGTCGGGTCAGGTCGGGTCAGGTCAGGAGGTTTTCTAAATCTCACCGATCGGGTCGGGTCCCCCTGACCCGACTAGACCCGACTCAACCGGATCTGATCCGCGAGATGTGACCCAGCCCGTGAGCAGCCCTGGAATATCCGATGTTCTTTTTTATTATTGCCTTCCACCAGCTCACAGTGGACGACGGTTGCAGACATCCACCGGCCCTATCATAGTCCTTGGCAAGAACGCTGCCCTATATTATGTGTTCGTTTTTGGTTCGTTCCCCTTGCTTTTTTTTCTGTGCCGCCCTGACATCCATCCCGTCACAGCCCTAGTTCCTGGCTTCGAGGGCCACCCCTACAGCAGTGTCTCATTTGTTATGATTGTTTTTGGCTGCACCCACCGTGCTTCTTTCTGTGCCCAATTGGCATACCGTCGCAGCCGTAGTTCCTAGCGCGAGCTGTTGATAGCTAACTTATCCTGTTCGTTGTTCTTCTTTTTTATTCGTTGCCCTTTTCGCTTCTTTCTGTACCGCCCCCTTTTTTTTTGGACATCCCCGTGAGCAGTCGAGACACTCGGCGGCGTACCCCAAGCTGCCGTTCCGGACCGCGCCGGCCCTCGCCTTCGCCGCGGTGGCTACCCTGCTCGTCGTGCTCTTGGCGCCGTCCAGGGCGAAGCCCATCGTGCTCGTCATGGGCATCTGCGGCGTGGGGGTCATCGTCACCGGGTGGCTGGCCGACTCCGTTTTGAGCAAGGACGACGGGACGCCGGCAATGCGAGCGGTTTCGGATCCAATCAAGGTCGGCTGGTATATATCATAGGAGGGAAAATATTCCGGGGTCGGGGGGTTTGGGAAAGACGCAAAATACTTGTTTTTGCCGCGCTTGGAATGGGCCGTGATTTTTTTAGGCTGTGGGTTGGCCGGCTGTTTGAGTCGCGTCGCCGACCAGTTGGTAGTTGGCTAGGTGTGTGCAGCAGTGCGCTTGCGGTAACGCGCGGAATTATGCGTTGTTTTGTTTGTGTCTTTGACTGGTGCATTCTTGTCTCGCAATGCGTTTTTTGTGTCGAGTACGGCTACAGCCAGTTTGGTGTCTAGTTGTTTAGTTTGGCTCCAATCGTGCGCTTTACTAATGGAGACTACGATAATAAGTCAGTTAGTTGGCTTGCTTCGCCACCCAACTGATCCAGCAGTAACTACTCGTCAAGTCCAACCAGCTCACAGGCCTATCTACTGATGTTGCGCGCCATATGTAAGTGTAACTAGATAAGGTTGAGTATAGGTGAACATGAACAAGTTTACGTGAATTTAAGTAGTCTGTAGATAGATATGCATTGTTTATGTATCCCCAACTGTAAATGGATAGTTTAAGTGACACAGGTTAATTGGATATTCTCCTTATATTCTGCTGTTGACCCTGGATTAACATCCCGGGGTTTTCCTGATAATGTGGTGTTTTTTTTTGCGGGCGATCCGGAAATCAACCCTCAGCTAGATGACTTAACGTCGACGGCTGATGTTATGCTTCTTTCGTAATGAAAATAGTGTTATTGCGGGTGACCATAGTAAATAGGACAAAATATTGTTCGCAAAAATGGGAAAATATATCGGTTTTGGTGTCTACAGTAGGTTCTATTGTGTCTACAGTAGGTCCTGTTAACTATGGACCAAATATTGTTAGCAAAAATAGGGAATATGTACAGGTATTGGTGTCTACAAGCAGTAAGTCCTATTGTGTCTACAGTAGGTCCTATTAACTATGGTCCCCCGTAAATACTGTAGTTAGTTTTATGTTTGCTTCGGAACTATCTTCGGGTACCTTTGCTCGTTAGAAGAGAAGGTGGGAATGTCTTTGGCTGACTTGACTCCGGCAGCTGATGTGCGTGTTGCACTAGAAGGGCACAACCGCACGACAAAGCAAAGTACCACCCCCTGTATACAAGCAGTGGCCGGTGCGCCATCTGTCGATCCTGTGACAATGTAGTAGAGCCGCTACAGTAGGTAGAGCTACTTGTAGATGTTCCAACCAAGGAAAGGGTAGACGAAGCACGCCGCAATCTTAAGGAAGGCGGACGAAGGACTGAGATTGGCATCCAACCAAGAGCTCTACTCGCACTTCAGTGCATATCTTTTTATAAAAAAAATGAAAACGTCAGCTGTGAGTACGACCGATTGAATGGTTGAAGCTCAACTTTGCAAGCTGCGTAGTACTTCAGACACGTTCGTTGGATGTGCTTATTCTGTATTTAATTTATAATACGGTTTTTGTGAACTAAATGTACGGTATGGTTGTTAACATTCAGTGTCACAAAATTTAAGAGAATATCGTTCGCGCGTGTTCTGAAAATACACGATACACAAAACATGCGGTGCAACCTGAACCACTGAGGTTCAGATAATCTTATAAAGCATCACATCTGACACCATCCTGGAGACAAGAGAGAACAACAACCTAATCAAGAAGAAGCGTGTAACTAACCCAGAACCGGACACCCCTGCGTGCCGCACAGGACGGTCATACCACATACTTTATTTTCTACTTCCAAGCAAGCTCCACCCACCTTCGGATACGTGCAGCGGGCGCCGGGACACCCGAAGACGTTCCACCGGCTAAAGTGCCGTCCGCCCGACGTGTCCGCGAAGGCGCAGACGCTCCCCCCGTCCTTCCTTCGCCTTCGCCTCCGCCTCCCCCCTTCTTCTAGAGCTATCTTTGCATCATCACCATCACCGTCATCATTATCATCACCGCCGACGGCGGTGTTCCTTCCGCGGGCTGCCTCTTCGCCGCGATCAGTAGCTTTACGGCCACCGTTACCGGCACCATTTCCGTTACCTGCATTATTGCCGTTACCGGCATTGTTACATGTATCGGTATCGTCACCGTTACAGTTGGCCCTACCACCACCACCACCACCACCACCACCACCACCGCCATCGAAAACATACCGACCGCACAGCCAGCACCACAGCTCCCTGCACTCCCCGCACGAAACGAGGTTATCCCTCGCCTTGCTCGTGGTGCTCGTGGCCGCATCCGTCCTGGCCGCATCCGTCGTGGCCGTATCGACCGTGGCAGTCGTCTTGGTCGTGGTCGTACTCATCGTCGTCGGGGTCGTGGTCGTAGTCGTGGCTATTGCTGTCGCCGCCCCCCCCGCCGCCTCCTCGTTCTTTCCTCCCTTCTCCCCGGAGCCAACCCAGCCGCGGCCACCGCCTCCACTCCCACTCCCACTACCACTACCACTACCGCTATCGCTACCTCTACCGCTCCCACTTCCGCTCCCACTTCCGCTACCGCTACGTCTACCGCTTCTGCGCGATCCCTTCTTCTTTTTGCAACCGCACGTTGGACATGACCTACATACAATAGCGTCAAGAGGATCCTTTTCATCCACCGACGCTACCGCCGATACCGTCGATACCACCCCCTCCCCCCCCTCCCCCCTCCCCCCCCCCGCCGCCGCCGCCGCAGCTTTCCCTTTCTCTCGGCGCCACGGCGACTTGGAGCCGCCGGAGGAGGCAGAGCTCCTTGGGCTCGCAAATCCTCTCCCTCCCCGAGCCGCACCACCACGACCACCACCACCACCGCGGACGCCGCCGGCACCGGCGCGAGGAGAACCGGGCCAAGCTGCGCGAACAGGAGCTGATCCGCAGGAGAGGCAGAGATTACTCGTGGTAGTATTCGTAGGAGTGGTCGCGGGCCCGATGAGTGGTGGTCGGGTCGGGGCGGGCGGAGGAGAGAGGTTGTCCGGTCGTCTTCCCCTCACGCCGCACGCCTCGCAGGGTCCTAGTAAACCCTGTGATGAGGAGGGGGGGGGGTGTACTCATATCAAGCACGGCCGTAGTCATATGACCATAGACC
>JAYJME010004566.1:0-10823 GCA_036873775.1 Costaria costata
TGCCAACCTGCGACGTAAGAAGACGGTGCCGGGCATGCCGGCGAAGGGAGAAGCGTGCGTTTTGAATGTGTGTGGGAAAAAAAACTGGATTTGTTTTGTTTGCATTTTTTTGCTCCACTCTAAGTTGCTATGATAAATTGGGCATCAAAGATCACTTGGTTAAAGTATTGGTTTTTGGGCATCAGACGAAGTATATATATATAATAGATAGATATATTATCATACAGCAGTACTAGTTGCTTTTGGTTCTTGACAGCAGAAATCGTGGGAAACATCGGTGCAGGTATGATACCACACTCGTGTGTTTTTGTCGTACTTGTTCGCACTCAAGAAATATATCTCCCTTCAATAAAACGACAGTCGCTGACTATTAAATTCTTTCTCGTATATCAGAAATGGAATTTTGACAAACCGATGCACCTCTCCACACTTCCACACAACGAAGAGGCCCCGATAGGTCACAGAACGACATGCGCGTCCGTCGTCGATTCAGACGTTCGTTCGTTCAAACAAGCGCATTGACATTTCGACGGAGATACAGTTACGCCTATGCCGTAGACCCTGTAGCTTGCAGTGCTCTACATATTTCCTCGCACGAGATGTTCTGTTCTATACTCTGTTCAAGATAAATACCGCTTCAAAATCGGTCGACACTCTAGCCCTAACTATAATAATACAGTATGCTTCGTCTAAACGCAGTCTTGGTATGCACATGTCTATAACATACCACTACACAACATCTTCCTCACTAATCCTCACCTCCATCGTAGCCCGAGCTGTGGGAAATATAGGTACAGCCCTCCATATTGATGTCCGCTTGGGCGGAATAAATCGCGCCACCTGCAGGTGGAAAATTCAAGCGTGAGGGACTTAGCCCACACCCGACGTTTCGCGTGTTTTTTGTTGGTACCATCGGTATATAGCGAAGAGAGATTAAAGGCTCAATGCCCTTTGTTGAACCGACACAAACACATGGTTCCAGCGCGATTCATAATAGAGCATAGACTAGCCGCAGAGATAAAAACGCCACAAACACGCCCAGAATGGAGCCCACAACGCATCAGGTTGAATCACATCATGTTGCGACTTGTGTCAAAGGGCTAATACAAAACCAAACTAACAACAAAGACATAATAAGTAACCTAAGCTCAAATTAAGCAAAACGATCCGTGTGCTCGAACGCGACCCGGTCGCATTTCGGTGATAATTCCAGGGGGTACATACAGAATACGGAGCATACTTCCACACGTATACCCCGAGACCCGCGCACGTTAGTCCCATTTATTTATCCTCACTATTTGTTTGAGGATTGACGGGGGAGTTTGGTGGTACTGCAGTCTGCTGCCGTCAGTACTAAATCGACGGAAATGGTACAAGCGCTACGTCAAAACAAGAGGCGTACAGAATGAGGTAAAAACATGGATGCTTTGACAACCATCTCGACCCTTGTCAAACCGAGCTAACTTGAAGATGGAGTTAGTCTACATGTGAAATTCGGAATATAGATATCATCAATCCATACAGGTCGGTGTGCGGCATTTGTTTTGTCGCAGTTGATGCCTTCGTGCCGCTGTGCAAAACGTTGTAGGTGAACATATAGATCTTAGATGTCGTGACTACATATTGGTGCAGATTGATATTTCCTGTGTACCCGCAGCCATTGGCCTCTAGCATACGGGCACGTTTAAAACAGTGGCCTCAAACATTACCCATGAAAGGTGCAAACGTATCAGTCGAAATTATATTCGTATGGCACCCCTTTCTTTTATTTAGATATTGCAAGCCTACTGGAGATCTTCACGCCCTTTTAGAGGGAAGCCTATACCACACCATGTTTTTGGAAGTTTCTCACCTCCGGGCGAATGGGCTGAATTGTAAGTGAAAGAGGTGTTCCCGTCGATGTTGATCCCCCCCCCAGTGACATAAATGGCACCTGTTGGAAGGAAACCACAGTAGTTTGCCGTGTTAGTAGCGCACCACGAGTACTAGGTGCGCTGGGTACGCCATGAACACGCCAGAGCGAAGGGGTTGACAGATATAGTGCATGGAGGACACGTCACCAAACCAATTGTTTCCAAAACCAAGCTTAACGAACGGCATTACATGCAGAAGATTTTCTATGCACGCAGGTGTTGCAGATGACGATGGGCGAATGGTTCAGTTTTAGTTTTCTCTTCGGTAAGACGTTAAGAAGTTCCTCCCAGGCGGTTGCGGCAAGGAAGAACCTAGACTACCACGAACGTTGCCCAGTCGCGGCCGTGGTTGAGTACCGGCAAGCGGTGGGATATATGCGTTGGTCACTCGGAGAAAGGTCGGGGCTCGTGTTCACGAAAGTTCAAGTAGGCGAGGAGAAGGGGAAACTGAAGTTGGCACCGGTGCAGATGACCGCCAACCTCCAGATCCATTTGCGGGCGGCGAATATAGAAGATACATCTATACGATGCACCCCTTCCGGGTGGGAGGGGCGGCGAGCTATGGCATGGATGGTACAACCATGGAGTTCTTGTGCAGTACGTGTGGTGGGAGTCCACAACCGTGGCACGCAGATACGTAGGGGTATCAGCATCCGCGGCCGCGGCGGGGGAGAAGCGCCCGCGGAAAACGGCGTTCATCGGGGCGGAAGCCTTGCCGTTGTCCGATCAGTGTGCAACTTAATACGCAGCGTTGCCCTCGGACAACCAAAGCCGGACCCACCAAGTGTCAAGGTAGACGTTTGCGCATATTAAAGACAAGAAGCAACCCATGGGAAATATACTCGAAGCAAAATCAGCCACGGGATTGAGAGAAGGGCCAAGGGACACAAGTATGAGGTATTGGTTGTTAGATACCTTGTTACAATATTTACACTTTTTCTGCTATTTCATCATGTTTTTGGTTGACAATCATACTACTGTACGATACATTGCCAGATGCCTGATTAATCCATAAGAACAATAGGTGTGGCCGCAGCAAAGAAGTGTCATTGATCCTAATCTATACACAAAGCAAACCACGACGGAATATTCCAACAATAATGTTGAAACAAATAACGGGGACGCAGGCATTGTAGCCTTGGGATTGGTTGGAGAAAGCCTCCGGTATAGTGGAAGAGATGCTCTGTCACTTTCGTCGGGATCGTCCCAACACTAGCACGGGAAAATAGAAAGCGTCTAGAAAAAAACAGAACAACCGGCCCTCCCATCGTTGGGCACGAGACACGCCGATACCGGCATCAGTTTATTTTGTCTTGTATTTTTTACCGGAGCAACTACTCTCTGCGACGAGGTGCCACGTTGATTACCAGAAAAGTATCGCGGGGGTAGAAGCCCTGCGCGAGAGTCTCCAACTGATCGCAGCAGAGACGCCTCATTGATCTCAAACTGTATGCGAATTGAACCGACGACGGAATGCTCAATAGAAACGGATACATTGAGCTCGGCTTGATTCTTACGGTATACACTACTTAGGTGAAAGACATGTGCTCCTTGTACATGTCACTATTGCAGAGCCCACGCCTTCTGAAGCTGCAGTTCACATTGGCCCTATCGGGCGGCACAAGAGGCGAGTTCACTTTGTTGCATGATTGTGTAGTAAGACACGTAATATACACCGCAAACCCCAATAATAGCCAGCACGAGGACTGCTCAGCACCCCGCCGCGAGACCCGCCCGATTTACCGCAAAATGTACAACAACACCGGAAACAATCATGTTCACAATACTAGGGTCACTAGGGTCTATCAAAAGTGCTACGTTTCGGAGAGAGTGATGTGAGAAATGTTAAGTTGCGCCGCGTGCAAACCTCTACTGTATACGGAACCGTCTTTGGCCATCTCGAAAGGGATTCCTATTCTTCAGCGCGCCAAAAACAGAACTCGCATTCGCTCGTACTGATTGATCAAATAACGTCAGACCTACGTATCTAAGAAGCTGTGTACATGTATTGGCGATTTATTGGGTGTTAGTGTGATTCTAATGCGCATACATGCATGCTGCATATATATACGTTTGAATCACTCGCTCGTCTATATGACATTCGTACCAAAACGTGATATCAAATCGATTTAGAGGAATGACGCTGTGCTTGGTGCGTTAGGAGACACAAACACACAGAAGCCTAGAAAGTAACCTTCAAACAAATGCACGGTAGACAAGTGATAATATGCTGTGCACGCGTGGGTGTGTGTTCGAAGGTCGGCATTTGATATTTTTTACGTTTCATGGTCTATATATTCATAAACATTTGACAAGCCGATGGGCTTGAAAGAAAGCTCTTTCCTAACCCCAACAAAATAACACAGCGGGTGGTATCTTTAAAACGTTGGTAAACAGTTTTAGATTATACTACCCGTAAATGATGGGCATTCACACCAGTAGACCAAGAAAAACGTCGAAGACGCGCTATTCGCATTGTGATCGACGGGGTACATGGAGGAACTTCGACACAAGCACGGGTCACAAACTCGGAGTATAACGGCAACCTGTAGCTAGTTATGGGCATTTGGTGTATCGAATATGACACAAATGCATCACAGAGACTTTCTATTCAGAAACCACGAGTACTAGACTAAGTATTTTACAAGTGGGCAGACTAGGTTTCAGGGAAGCAACAATATTGGCTCTGCGCGGTATATATTGTAGGATTGCGCTTGGTTCACCACGCACGCGTTTTCGCACGTCGACACCCCCAGGCTCGACCGAAGGGCAATCAGCGTCGCACCCGTGAGGTTTCATCTTCGCCCGCGCCTTGTGGCCGGCGCGACTCTCTCGTGAAACAGAAAAGCTCGAGCCAGTTCATGGGGTACCCTGTCTCGCCTCCCCGAGCCGAGTGGGGCGCGTGAAGCCGCACTCTGCGCTGTACCGGTACGCACCAGGCACTTACTTGAAACATCGTTCGGCACCTAGGTTATTTGCCCGGGACACGGATGTTGCCCTGCCTCACTGATGTGATCTATGATACGCTTAACGTTTCCAGCAACAAGCGCATTAGACATTAATGACCCGCACAAGCAAAACGTGTAACGGAGCACACACACGCACGAACTGGGTGAAGCCCATAGAACACGTTTGCCGAGACCCATTGGCTCATGAGGACTGTGACTCTGCATGGGCCACCCTACTCGGCTGACGGGACGGTATCGGGTGCGGCCGCGTTGGTTTTCGTCGTGCAGCTGTGTGGTGTCATACAAAATTTACACCGCGACGTCTGCTAGTGACCTGAACACCAGCCCAAACACGTCACATCCGATATATAAATCTCAAACCAGGGGCCAGGCGGTGGCAGCCGTGAAGATCACTTGTTGCACCTACAAATATATCAGGTTAGCATCACTAATATCGTTTACTGTTGATTCCACAGATAGTTCATACGCTATTCTTGCAGTAGTGTAATTTATTCCACAGACAACTCGTATGATGTTCTTGTACAGTAGTACTTGTGTCTATCACCATCGCCGGAATGGTTTGTGATTGCCGCGTTTGTCGTTGTATCTCCGCGACATCCGTAACATAACCCTGATATCATATTGCCGGGATTTCATTTCACGCGACTACCATAATTTCACCGTGTTAAGAAATATACAACACCAGCCTGTTGCCGTGATTACTGTTCAGCACCGATTGTAGTACAGCAGTCTCTTGACGTGGTCAATGTTCAGCGTTCAGTAGAGGCTGTTGTGCAGCTTCAAAACGAGTCGGAGCAGCAGTGAGCCTGGTCGCTTATTCGCAATGTCCCACATAGTTAGAAGCGGTGCAATCATCGACTGTCCACAACAGGGAGAGTCTTGTTTTAACAGGTATCGTTTTTAGAAGGGCAATTCTTCGTAGTTCTTATCATGACAAAATCCTAGAGCTGGCAAACATCGTGCAACATGGTTCAGGTCTGCTGTAGCGTTCCATACGTAGAGCATACCAGTAGTCCTCTGGATGCCGTAGGCTTCTAGAACGTTTCAGTAACCTAGACTCGGAGACCCCAGGGTGCAGCACTCACTCTGATCACTCTGCGGTCTCTGATCTTCTTTGATCTATTCTGGTCTTCACCAAGTATGAGTACTTGATGGACGTCATAAATACATTTATCACTCAAGCGTTTCTTGCCCGCAAGCCGCACGTTCAGGATGAAACATCTTCTACGCTTTCCAAACACCAGCTAGGTAGTATAACCACTACCAGGTCACGCCTGGGCCTTCACTTGCCAACCGAGTACCAACAAAATACCCGAAAACATCGCGGCTGCTGTCATACTGTACCTCTACTGCCATAACCGTCATATTGCCGCTATCACCGCAATAACAAAACGTCCGTCGTACCGTATTTTGTTTTTACCATTTGTTTCCCTTCCACACCGTCGCATTTCATTTTAACCAACGTATACCGCGGTGTTTCAGTGTCGACTCAGACCACTACAATCACGGCGGTCGTTTGATACGGTCTACTGTCTGACGCATCAAATATCAGTCGCAGTAATCAGCTACACACAAAGTAAACGGTTTGCTTTATAGATAAACCACAAGACAACAAAACATATCGTATCAGGCAACAGCAACTACAAACGAGCAGACCCAAAACACCGAAGCAAGTACATCTTTGCAGAACTGAAGGCAAGCGCTGAAGTCATACTCGTGAACTAGCGGAATCCAATAAGGAGATGCGACGAGCAGGAGCAGTGTTATCCATAATAGGTGAATGCACTGCTGTGGATGTTGGAGTATTCATCATAGGCGACTGTCCAGCTAGTGATTGGCTAGCAGACTCTACGGTAGATGTGTTCTGGTCGGGGAGCGTTTTTTATGATGTTAATCATACATAATTCGATGTGTATTTGAGAGAAGCCGAGGGTAGGACGTCAGTTAAAACAATGAAATAACCTACTGCATCGTTATCATGAATATCGGCAGTAAACTCTCACCTCCAGAATTCCTGGCTGCATTTCTGTGAAAAGATGTGTTGCCATCGACGGCCATGAAAGATCCATGGTTAAGGCCAATGGCACCACCTGCGGGTTTGTAAACGGTATTGGGAGCATTGGCAGTTCAAGCATCAAAACACTCCACGACCCGTGAACCACTCTGCAGCAACGGGCAACACGTGTTGTATTGTCGTATTGTAGCAATCACGTTTACCAACGACCACCATTGTACCTTTCAATGGTATCGCCATGGCACTACCATAGGCCTTCATGGCAGTGCGGAGGAACCGTGATGTCATTGAAATGGCACTGCGGCTTGCCATGGTGCTACCATACCGCTGCCGTGCCATGCATGCCAGAGAAATTCTGCAGCTAGGGGCAAAAACTGTTGTATTGTTATGTTGTATCAATCACATTTACCAACAACCCTTATTGTACCTTTCAATGGCATCACAATGGCACTGCCATAGGCCTTCATGGCAATAGGCGAATTTCAAAGACGACATTCACGCACTATCTGAGTTTGTGGATTTTATTTGCAAATACTGAAATTGTCGATGAAGAACCAAACTTAATAATATATTTCAAAGTTATTCATGGGTCTTTGTTTGGTCGTAAAGCTCCTACCAAAGGAAGAGTCCACTTATAGACATCCGAAAAAAGGTCAGAAGAAAATGAACGACTACAGACTGAAAGCCAGGCTACTTCGGGACAGCCGCGCCGAGGACGTGAGGTCGCAAGCTCGCGACTGTAGCTTAACACAGCTAAGGATGCACTCCGAGGGAAGAGCGTCACTTGAGTAGCATGTAAATCCTCTGCTGCTACTACGCGTACATGTAGCAGACTAATAGCGAGTTGATGATGATACTGCAGTAGCAGTCGCGTGCTACTGTAGGAGGGTACCTATCTTCTTTTATTTTTCAACACAATGCCTGCCCGGCTGACGTATACGTAGAACAAATGATGCCGTACTTTTTGGGTGAGACCTCCTCAAGTGAGGAGCCTCAGAAAAATCGGTCCACTTCTACTACTGCAGTACCGCCGTATGATACCGTAGCTTGCGTCAGTATCGCAATATAGAGGTATCATAACAGAGATGAACAGGCAAAGTAGAGGGTGAATTCGAAATACAAAATACAAAATACTGCTCGCTACGTGGAGTAACGCAGCAGTATTAGAGAGACGTGCGCAAGCTGCTTTAACATTTTTAGAAGTTGGGAGTGAGGGCGGACGCCCCAAGCCGCCCAAGCATCAATTCCACCACCACTTGTTGTACGCGGAGCAAAACCATGAGCAAGTAGACCGCCCCTCTCTCCGACAGCGTCTTCTTCCACGTGCGCTCCTTCTTTCAAACGCGCGTGTTCATCGATCGTATCAGTATCATCGTGAAAATTGTACGATGCTCCTGTCGTGTCAAAATAACTACAACAGCAGCAGCAATAGCAGCAGCAGAAGCAGAAGCAGACTCTCGCGCAGAAGAAGCAGACCCTCTCGACGGAGAACGATTGTTTTTTTTATGGTCGGTACGTGATTGTTTCTGAAGCCTCATATACGTCGGTGCACACGTTCGCCATCTCACGAGAGCTACTCGTATACCATGTATGTATGCGGTCATCATCGCTGGGGGTGGGTACAGTTCAGCACCATAGCAATATTGTGCGACGACAAGAGCATGTTGGGCATGATCGATCGCAAAACACACCATTTGAAATAATCATTCACGCATATTCTAAGCGCGGGCAGGTCTTCGCCCTTACGTAACAAGTGCGTGATTGGCTCTTCCACAAATATTCATTTAGCAGACTATCCATGATTTCCAAACAAAATGGAAACTTGTTTCAAAGTCATTCACGCGTCCTTTTGATAATTATTTAGCAGATAATGCGTGGATGCCGACTTTAAATTTGGTCTAATTCGAAGGAACCGTGATGACATTGAGATGGCACTGCGTCTTGCCGTGGTGCTGCGCTGCCATGGTGGTGCCATGAATGCCCATGGCAGTGCCATGGCACGCGCTATGGCACAGGCTTGCGCTGGTTGTGGTTAATCAGCGTGGCTGATGTTTGGAAAGTGCAGAAGATGCTTGAAGTTGAACATGCCCCTTGCAGGCCAGAAACTCTTGAGTGAACTATATGGACGTCTGAAGTCCATACTCCCACGCGTACTCCGTGACAAGAAGTGTAGTTAGGTCTCAAAAAGCAGAGTGCGAAGAGTGAGTACTGCGTTATAACGTGCATTTTTCAATGTACTAAAAGCCTACGACGTCTATAGTGCTGCTACACTCTAGAGCCTATAGCAGTTCTGAATCCCGTACAATAATCTTTGTTAGTTCTAGAACATGACCAAAACACGCGCTATGTACAGTAGTCCATGTGTCTAGAATATATCTGTCGAAATAAGCATTCCTGTTGTGATCAATCAGCTATTGCACTGCTGCTATTCTACGCGACATCGCGGCATATAGCCACAACTTCTACTGCGACGATGTTCTACGAAGAGGCACTGCGTTCGCTACTAAGTATTGACGATCACAATAGACTGGTAGATCAATATTTTGTGCCACCCTCTCCCCAAAGGAAGCTCCAACCGCAAATACTGCTTATATCCCAAACAAATGCCGTCGATAGTCGCCAATAGTATGGTGAGGCCATCGCTTTGTGCCGTCAATTTTCTTCGCAAGCGTGTGTCCTCTTGACTTGTTGAGCTTGTCAACTCGATTGAGGTAATGTGCGGGTAAATTCATGTGCTACTAACAATTTCCCGAACAACGACGCTTCAGTTGAACAGCAACAACAATGGGCATTCAGGCATGCGTTTCAGCAAGATATAATATGTAGATGGCAAACGCAAGGGTTCAATTTCTACCTTGTTTCGCACTGGGTTCGAAAACAGATAGAACAACTCATGTATTTACGCCACACTAATTTATATGTGACTTACAGCGTTCCTCGTATAGGTAACCAACCCCACGAAGGAACACGTTATATGTTCCAGTTACGATCCGGGCTAAGAACAATTGCTACCGATGTAGCTGATATAGCTGATGAAGCTGGTGGATCGATTGCCCGCACGCTTCCTGGTAGGGGTTTCGACGGCGTCACAGCAGGCGTTCTGTTCAAGGCGACAACCTCTTGCATCAAATTTCAAGGATGATGACTCATGATCTCCCGCAGGTGCCCCCGCTTCAGCGAATATTTTATCTCCAGCTTCATCCGCCTCGGATGACGGGCTAGGAGGTTTGACCGCAGACTGCAACTTGTCGCTTGTATCTCCCGCTGCCGGCGTGATGCATGGCGTAGATCGTGGTTGGTGAGCTCGCGAGTCCTTTGCAAGGGTGTGTCCCAGCTCCCCGCTAGCGGGTTGAGCAAATGCTGTGGTGTAGACAGAGGTGTTGATGAGGTCGAGGCGAGACGTGTAGTCCTCGATGTCCCTGGACAGGTACTCGTCGTAGGCGTAGATCACGTTGTCATCGTTGCTATCAGCGATGGTTGATGCTGTTATTCCCGTCACTGTTGATGTTGATGTTGACCTATTGCCTATTGCCGGTGAGTTCGTTCGGCACACTTCCCGGTGGCAGCGATGTAGGAGTCAGACACTCACCCGACAATACGGTCACCGCTGCTGTCCGTCTTGTTCAGGAGCTAAATGGTTTTTGGCGTTGTTGTACCTCATGCGGCGACACCTGTTTTCCACAGTGTTAGCGGTCTTGACCTGTGAAACGGGCTCGGGCGTCCATGTCGAAGAAGTGGAAGTCCCGGGCTTCTGTATCTTGTTTCAACGGGAGGACGTAGACATCCGTCTCGATGTGTGAGGCGTCTAAAGCAACGTGCATAATGATATTGGCTTACGGTGTACAGTAGCCTGTGGCACCGATCAGTGGTTGAATCCCACTCCGGGTACGACCACGATCGAGATTTTCACGTTTTCGCTCCAGCCGG
>JAYJME010004567.1:0-10823 GCA_036873775.1 Costaria costata
CTTCCCAGACGCCTGCGTGGCAGAAGGGATCGCGCAACAATCTTGTTGTGGTGACAGTTCCCCAAAGCATTGCCGACCTCACCGATCCGTGGTTTGACTTTTCGTCCAAATGCTGGCCCCTCTATGACCACCACCACTACGCTAAGACTTTCACTGTATGCACCTCTTCTAGGGAGCTACCTACTTTTACCGACCGTCCGTGCTGCCGCGGTCCAAGAACACCAGAGGCACTGCCTCAACGGCCGTAAAGACTCACGCTCACTCAAACAATGTAAACACCCTTTCATCAACGGGTGTTCGAACCCCGACCTTGGACAACTCGGCGACAACGGCGAGACATACAGACGTTGGCAAGCAGTCATGGTCAGATATCGCGGTGGGGGCATTTGTTTTGCGCCACAACACGACCACCGCTCTCGCTCGGGAAACTCGCATGGCCACCAACATTGTCACGGCCCGCAACACAGACACAACGACCGCCGCAGCCCACACACGGATAACGGTCACCAATAATCAGCGTAAAAACACCATGGTGGTGTCCCTCCCTCGTCCGCCTCTTCCTCTGCCGCTCTGGTGTCTGCTACGGTGCCTCCCATAACCGCGGCGGCAGCGTCAGCACTACTGTAAGAAAAAAATATTTTCACAAGATGCTCGTGTGTCAGGTTCGTCCAGCGCCCTGCGTCGACCGGCCTCGACTGCTGCCTCCCCTGCTGGTCGCCCGTCCAACACGTTGCCCCCTCTACCCGGCCGACCAAGCGACACAGCCACACTTGCTTCTGCGGCGAGCCCACGGGCCCGTCTACCTATGACTATTTTCGAGGCATCATTTCGGCGATGGGAGTCCATGCTTCGAGAGCAGGTCCTCAAAGCCTCGATGTTAATAAGACGTCGGGGGAGGGGGCGCTTTGAGCGCCGCCCCCCATAGCCTCCCCGTTAATACGGCGACGGTTGCCCGCGCTTCGAGCGCCGCTCCCCAAACTCTCGACGTTAATAAGATGTCGGGGGCCCGCGCTTCGAGCGCCGCCCCCCATAGCCTCCCCGTTATTACGGCGACGGGAGCCCGCGCTTCGAGCGCCGCTCCCCAGAGCCACGACGTTAATAAGTTGTCGAGGGGTCGCGCTTCGAGTGCCACCCCCCATAGCCTCGCCGTTAACACGGCGACGGGAGCCCGCGCCTGAAGCGCGGCTCCCCTAAATAATGTCATAGGAGCCTGTGCTTCAAGTGCCGCTCTACTACGCCACGTGCCGCGCAGTAGAACTCCTGCTGCACCTGCGCGTCACGTCTCTTTTCAGCAAGGATTTCCCCCCCCTCCTCCTTTTGACCATGCGATGGCGGTCGGTTTGAGGTGCGGGAACGCCGACACCGAAACTTCGACATTTATATTGGCGCTTAACGTGGTGTTTTCTCGTTATAGCGGCGGGTTCTCTACCATTTTTCCTACCAAGGAGGAGCCGACAAGATTAGCTACCTCGTCAACCTTCCCCAACAGGTCTACAGGCAAGCAGCCCTCTCGGGTGGACATTTGGTGCCGCCCATCTGAGACCCGTTTCCGAAGCCGAAACTGGGGTCTGCAGGCCCTACTTCGTCTTCACGCAAGCTAACCCACGTGCGCGCTCCTACGGCTGCGGTGGAACAGGAAACGCCGGCACTGCCAGCCGACGAGCGAGTGGTGACTCCACGGCCTCCGTCAGATTAACCGGACGGCATATCCGCCATAAAGCAAAATAATCGCATCTCTCGTGAAGCTCAACGAGCTCAGAGCCCTCTGCCCCCTCTGGTCTAGGACTGCCGGGCGCAGCCAGAGCACCTTCTGGCGATTTTTCGCCCACGGACTATGGTGTGACGGGGTCAGGACCCATTGGACCGGACTCGACCCGTGTACCAGTGGCGACCCTGTGTTCTCAATAATCCACACTGCAGCCCCCCCGAATTACTTTCACGGCCACCGACGGCTCGGCACCGTCGGTCTATGACCCTACTTTCGAGTATTCAACGGAGAAGGGGGTGCTGTTCTGGCATCCTCCTTCCTACTTTTCGCAGTGGACCCCAACGTCGTTTGCCGTGGACGACGTCTCGTATTCTTGCGCGGAGCAGTGTATGCTGGCGGGAAAGGCTCGCCTTTTCCAGAACCACCGCGTAGTCGAGCGCATTATGTCCTCGTCAGACCCACGCGACAAGAAACGCATCGGTTGAAGCGTGTGCAACTTTGATTGCGTTGTTTGGGACCGCGAACGGGAAAACGCCGTCCTTGCTGGCAATTTTGCCAAATTCTATCAAAACCCAGTCATGAAGCAACACCTGTTGAGCCCTGGCACAAACCGTTTGGCTGAAGCCATCCCTCGCGACCCCGTGTGGGGCATCGGTTCCCGGGCGGACGACCCCGAGGCCAGCGATCCCCGGCGGTAGCGAGGGACTTATTTGCCCGGTAACGCTCGTTCAGCCGACGCGACGCCATTCGCGCAAGTGAGGCCGGGTTGGCACACCCCGCCTCCTCTCATCAACTCTGCACACCGACGTCGCCCAACATAATTCATGAGGTTTCCCCAGCGCCGCCACCTCGCCTTATGGCTCCGGATCACGCTTGCCCAGGTCCTCCTTTGGAGTTTTCGATCCATTTTTCTGACGCGCCGGCTGATCACAGCCCCGAGGGTTTGGCTATCGCCCCAGGTCTGGCCTCCCCCTCCGCGCTTTCGGAACACGGCCCCTGTCTCGTCGGGGGCACAATCACGCTGGACGACGCTTCCTTCACCACTAAAACAGCCGTCCACAGCGAAGCAGGCGCTCACGCTCCTTGTGGCTGCGTGGCGCTCTTCGACACGGGCTCCTCACAGCCTTTCATTCGACGGGACTTGTTGGATAGCATGCTCTCGGTTGGCGTGATTTCTACTGCGTGCATAGGGGACGCACCCCTCGATCCTGGTTAGGTTTCGGTGACACTGCTCCTTTGCAGACTTCGACAAGCGTCCGCTTGAGCGTCCAACTTTTTCGAGCTGATAAGCCCACGTGCTCCCTCGCTGTATGGGCCTGTATGCTTCCTCGTCAAGCGGTGCAGCATGCCGTGCTTCTGGGGCGCGACAGTTGGATGCGTTTCAACAACCGATCCCACCGCTCGATGCCCCCCCGACCATCGGACTATCGGAGTTTTGGCGAGTGGTCGTTATATCACCATACTCCTGAAGGCGTATCGGTCTACGCCATCGATCCCAATGCTTCAGATGGCGGGTTTCACCTTCGTTACGATGGCACCGTCGGTGTCACTCTGTCCGACGAACCACAGCTTCTTGCGGTCAATTTGGTCCGCCATAATGGCTCCCCGGCGCTCACAGGACATTACCTCGTCAACATGCTGCCCCAACACGACCTACCACCAGATGAAAAGACTTCGTCGCTTCCGGGCGGCAGGCCCTTCCCATCGTTGGAGTCACAGATCCCGAACCTGACGACTTCCTCGGCATCTCCCACGCCCCACTCCTGCGGGTCGCGCTGGACGCCTTGCAGAACGACCGCTCTGACCCACCCGGGGTGCCCCAGGTCTCCGTTGTTACGGACTCACCTATCTACGCTGCGGCAGTCACGGCCTCGCTCTCGCCTGCCTTGTTCGAGCGTTTGGCCCCGGAACAGCGCGCGTCGTTCCTGCGAGTTTGAGAGCGCTACCGTCCCACTTCCGAACGGTTGCGTTCGACCTTCATGGCCCGGATTGGACCCCTTCCGCCATAGAACCGTTGGGTGATGTTCTCCGCGAATTTCCCGACGTGTTCTCCAAATCCAAGCCGGATATTGGTTCCTGCTCCCTGGTGCCCTTCGAGATTTCGGTCCCAGGAGGCAGTGCGTCCGTCATTTCCTAGCCCCGCCGCATCAACCCCATTCTAACCAAGGGCGTCACCGCCACCCTCAATAAGTACCTTGCGGCCGGTCTGATCCAGCACTCGACTTCGCCGTGATCGAGCCCGCTGGTGGTCATCCCAAACACCTCTGGAGACGTGAGGATTACCGCCGATTGCAAGAAGCTCAACAAGATCAGTTGCCTCAGCCAGCTGCCCATACCTCGCGTGGACCAGGTCCTGGACTCGTTGGGCAAAGAACGCGTGTTTTCCCTCTTTGATCTGGTTTCCTCATTCCATCAGACCAACACTGCGCACAAGGACACGGTGCCCCTCACGGCGGTTTGGACGCCATGCCCAGGGCAGCAGTGCCTCTCCCGGTTGGTTCGTCAAGGTGATTAACGAGGTTATCAAGGAATTGGAACAGGTAGCGGCCTACCTCGACGACGTGATTGTGCTCGATTCCGACACGACGGCTCAGGTGAAGACGATACGCGCACTCTTCGAGCGTCTCCGCCAGCACAACCTCAAGCTCTCTCCTTCGAAGGCTCGGTTGGGCGCCATGGACGCTGACTTTCTAGGCCATTCCATTTCTCCCGCAGGTTTGCGTCCGAACGCGAAAAAGGGGTCAGCCTTGCTCAGAATGCCCCCCCCCCCCCGGGATTTGAGGCGGGTGCGCGCCCTCCTGGGCGGTTTGGGGTACTATCGCAAATTCCTGCGAGACTTGTCCACGCGTCTCCGTCCGAGTACCGCCCTTCTCAGGAAGGGCGTCAAATTTGAGTTCATGCCGGCTATGGTGTCCATCGTGCGCAAGATCCTCGCCGAGCTTGCGGCCCCACCCATCTTGGTCTTCCCCGACTGGGACGCCGTCGCCGATGGCTCCCATCCGTTCCATCTGTACTGCGACTCATGCATTGACGGTTTCGGCGCTGCACTTGAACAGGAGCAACTCGACGGTTCCGTGAGGCCCATCGAGTATATCAACCGCGCTACCTTCGACTAGGAGAAGCACTGGACTCTGCTCGACTTGGTTGTCGACAGCATTTTCTGGGCCATCAAGCGCCTTCGCGGCTACTTGTGGGGAACGAACATTCGCATTTTTTCGGACCATAAGGCGCTGGAGAGCATCGAAAACGTGGGGGGGCATATTGCGCGCGTCCAGCGGTGGTTCGAGTTTCTCGCCGCCTTTGACTACACACTCGAGTACCGCAAAGGCAGCGCCAATAGTTACGCCGACTTTCTGTCCCTGTTGCCTGAGCCGGCTACGGGACACGATTGCAGTGGGTCGGTCACTCGCCTCTCGCCGGTAAACGACGATGGTATCTACCTGATCAGAGCCTGCGGGCTTCGCACTAGTCTTTCTCCGGCTTCTGGTGTTGATTTGAGTGGGCTGGTACCCAACCCCGATAGTGCTGTCTTGGGTGGGCTACCCTTCGTGTATTCTGATTTTCCCGATTTTCGTATCCACGGGCCACGTATGAGGATTGACGACCTTTCTGTCCCCTCGGTGAGCTTCTTCACTCGTGTTTCTGCATCCGTCACCACCGCCGATTGCCGTCCCGGCCGAGGAATAATTTTGCCTGCCGCCGACACCGCTTTCGCTTCGGTTTTCGACGTACCTTGTGAGAACGGCTCGGGCTCCGTAGACGTCCTCGCTGCTGCGACCGCGATCGTGCAGCCTGCTCCTTTCCCAACGAGCGCTCCACAGGGAGAAGATTCCGTCGCGATCCCTGATCCGATCGTGTCTGCCACTCCACCGCCTGGTATTCCGACGCTTCCGATTGCCCTGCCGCCTTTGGGCCGCATCGCTACTGGAACGCGTCAAAGAACAGGTGTCGCTGCAGGCGCCACACCATCTGTTGTTGATTATGGCTTTGAGCCGACGGGGGCCCTCGATCATCTGCTCGGCGGACAAATACCCCGCCGCGAGTCCCACGGCCGCAACCGCCACTGGCCGTCGCTACGGCCCCTGCTCCTGCTGCCTCGCCTGTCCCGACGGCACCCATCCCGTCCGACGTCGACCACGCTGGGCCTGTGGGAACTCCTCGTATAATACTCTCGCCCTAGTCGGACATTCCGTCCGCCTCCACGGCCGACTTGGACGCTCTCGGTGCTGCGGCTGAATTACAGTGCAGGGATTCCACCGCGCGTTATTCGCATACCGACTGGGAGTGGGACCAACAGGCCAAGCCCGCATGCCATTCTGCCATGCGCTGCATCATTCTCGGCCGGCCGCCAGCTCTGCCCGTCGGATTTTGGTCGGGTTTTCCTTCGCACCAGCGCCCCTCCTTCGACACGTGCTAAAGGTTGCACTTTTTGGCTTTTTGTTTCTGAATGACGGGGCTTCTTAACCCAAAATCGTCCGAGTGTCATTCTTGTTCAGCAATATGATTATGTTAAATGCCTAGTCTATGGGTTTGCTCACCGGGATGCCCTTCCAGTTTACTCGAAACAGTTTGCGGGTGTGGTATGGAGCTCCTAAAGTGAAGAGTCTCAGAAAAAAAGGGTGCACCTCTATCGTAGCATGGGTCCTTCGCGGAAATCAAGAGATTGCTGGTAAATGGCGACTACACACCACCGATGACGGCATCGTCTTGCTCGTCGGCAACTCGACCCCCCCTCCCCCCCCCCGCCAGGCTAGGATCGCCCGGTGGGCCGCGCGGCTTGTTTACTGAACGGCGAGCCTGTCTGCATTTACGTGCCACTACTCATGCGCCCTTGAGTCAAGCGGACTTGCCATTCCACGTCTTCCTGCCACCTCGGCACCGCGCGCACGCTACGCATGCTCGAGCGGCGTTATGGGTGGATTGGGATGGACACCTTCATCCGGTGGTGGCTTCGCCACTGCCTGAAGTGCGAAGCAAGGAAAACCTCGCGGCTGACAGTCCGTTGCCCCGTCATTTTGATGCCCCTGCCAGAGGGACCCGGAACTGCTGCCAGCGTCGACTACTTCGGCCCCGTTCCGGTTGCACCCAGAAGTAACACTTACAACTTGCTCTTCACCGACCGCTTCCGCCGTCGGGCCGACATGTTCGCAGTAGCTACAGCCGAATTCACCGCTGAGGGCACGGCCAACATCCTCACCAATCGGTGCATCCCCCTCTGGGGATGTCCGCGCAGCCTGCTCTCGGACGACGGCATCCAGTTCTGCTTCAAGCTTTCGCACGCTGTCTACAAGCTCCTCGGCGTTCGCAAACTGGCCACTAGCTTCTACCATCCAAACGGTAATGGTGGTGTGGAGCGCGTGAACCACCCCGTGGTCGAAAATGTTGGCCATGGTCGTCAACGAGCGCCAGGATAACAGGGAGGCACATTTCCCCCACGTCGAAATGTCGTACAACAATTTGGTCAGCAACGTCACCGGTTTAGCTCCCAACGAGGTCCACATGGGTAGGCTGCCACGTCTCCCTCTTACTATTTTCGACCGCGACGGAGTCACCGGATATCAGAGCTTGGCCCGCGACCATCTCGCCTAATGCAACCTGGCGACCGACCGCCAGCAGCGGTCGTACGACATCGTGCGCGAGTACCATGCTCTCACAGTTTCCCGCGTTGACCGCAGTAATCCGCTCTTTCCGACGCTCTGCGCTCGGTTCCTAAATTCGCCGTGTGCGGGTTGGCGTGGGTGTATAACACGGCTTCCACCATCGGCGAGGGCGCGAAAGCTGACATGGGTGCCAAGGTCCTCAACGCCGAACTTTCGCTCAACTGGACGGGCCCCTACAAATTCCTTGCCGTTGACCCCTCTTCCTTCACGGATACCCCGGACGGCTCTCCCCTCGGGGCCAAACTCCTCTATTTGGATCTACCTTCCGACATGACCGGCGCCGATGGTCACCGCCGCGTTTCGGTACAACGCTGCAAGCCCTGTGGTAACCCCCACGAAAGTGGGGACATGTCGAAGTATTCGCCCACGGGGTTGACGCAATACGTGCTCAACAACTTCTCCAAGAAATCCCCCCTGTACCACGTCACTGCAGACGACGTCTTGACTCCCCTTCGACTGGTGCTACGATAGGGGGGGTACCTTTAAGCCTTTTTTTTTTCAGCCGATCAGAGCCACTCGGAAGAGTGACTTTCCTATTTGTTGGCAGTATTAGGCTTTCATGCTTTTTTGGTTTCGCGATATGCACCAACTTGACATTATTTGTTTACGCTGAGCAGAAATTGTTTTTTAACCTATTTTGAGAAAAGGTATTGGGTCACGCCGGAGTGGCCCAAACGCGGTAGTGAAAATGGGGGTACCCCCCCTATCGTAGCACCGGTCCTTCGACGACTCAAGTGGAGAAGACCACTGGACACCAATCGGTCTTTGGTCGGGGTGGGGTTGTTGCGGTGATGTACGAGACGCACTGAACGGGGCTCCGTCGCCCGTCCTGGGAAAGGGAGATGGACCTCCAGCTCTCCCGCCCCCAGGTTCTGCGCTACTGGGCTGGAACTCCGACCCGGCACCGTCAAACCAACCGTTTGTACCGTCTGATGCACACCGGTGCTGCCCAACGGGAACTTTCTCCGAGTAGCCGAGAGCGCTTTCTGCCGCACGGGTACGGCTGTGTCCCGCGCGCGGAATGGCTTCGTCGTTACCGGTCCAAGGTGCTTCCCAAATGAGCTCATGTTTAGTACAAGGGCAACGACGGTTTGTGGTGGCTTGGGAATCTCAGCGCGCGTACGACTATGGATGGGGTCTATTTGGTCCAATTTTTGGATGACCCGTGCCCGATCAAGCTCCCTATTTCTCCGGCCCGATGTACGACTTCAACGGGAGTTGTTCGAAGTTCTTGGTGTCTGCAAGTACACCTAGTTAGCTCGTTTACACGGGGAATCCAACGTAGTGTAAATAAATCTTGTGGCGCGGCCGTGGACAGCTGATTTTAGCGTCGCCGCTGCGCACGATATTTCTCCGTTCTTCTGGATTTGGGGGGCTAGTTTTTTTCTTTGCGTTTGTTCTTCGATATTTTCTGGGTGTTCGAGTTTGTACCTCCACGTTTCGTCCTGCTTACCGCTCCCGCTCAGTGCCGAGGCCGGTCTGGGGATCCGGCTACTCATTTGTGGCACAGGACTGCGTGACTGGTTTAGGTGTTTTTCTGGACTTTTACGTCGGGGTCTGCTTTGGCATTTCTTGTTTCGTCCGCCCACCCCCTCCGCTCAATGACGGGGCGGGTCTGGGTATTCGGACTACTCGTATATGACATATAAAAAAGCACTATGTCGTGACGTTTGCTCTTTTTTTCGTCGTGCCCATCACCCCCTGCTCCGAGCCGGGGGATGATCTGGGTAATATGGCCTCGTGCTGTGCCATAGGACTGTAATTTTTTTGCGTTCTACCTTTCAGCAATACATTTTCGCCCCGCCTTCCCCTTGCTGGGTACGTGGCGGTATTTGGGTGTTTCGTGTTTCCGTAGTTTGTCTCGTTTCCGTAGAGGCGATCTCGCCCCCCCGCCTTGCTGGTGGTGTAGCGGCGGGTTTTCGTTGACATCATTGGGACAGGCCTCCTTCTTTCCTGTTTTTTTGCGTCCCTTTTCGGCTTCGTAGCCTCGCCGTTTTAAAGGTGTAGGAGTGGGTTTTGAGAAGCCGTATCTTCGACTCATGTTCTAGTTCGTGGAACCGGGTTCCCCGTTTCCCATATTTCTGCAAATACGGCTCACCAGAGTGGGCTAGTGTTATGGTACTGCTTTGGTAGACGGTAATTACGCAGTAATTGCCTACAGGATCGTACTCGTACTACTTGGGAGGCATGTATGGATAGGAAAACAGGGGTTCAAAAGGGCGAGGCAACGAGCCCTCTGTTTAGGGTTATCGTGACATAACGGAATAAAGGTTATCTTCTTCGATCTATCTGAACAATCAACAAACGTGAGTGGCAACGCGACCTGCTCGTAGACAAACCTACAGGGGATACCTCGTGTCCCCACTTTGATCATAATAACTGCCGCCGAAAGAACGGATGGGAAGCCGTGGTGCGCCCCCCGCACCACAAGCCGAACGCGAGGAGCGGCCGTCCCGGCGAGGAGCGACCCTCCCTACCCCGCACACACACACACCCGCCGCCTGCCGCGCCCCTAGTTCGCCCTCAGGCCGAGGGAACCGCCAAACTTTGACGCGAAAACAAAACAATTAATAAATATATGGTCGCCGACAACGAAACAGACCCTTAAAAAATGATAAATAGACCCCAAACAACAACCCAAAACCCTTTTTCCTTTTTTTCGCCGTACCGCGCGAGAAAAACTGGCAGCAATTTTTTGGTTTCCTCAGTCGTCGAAATGTGGTGTGGCGCTCAAATCAGATGTGTGGCAAGCCGCACCACGGCCTCGGCTCGTGGCACAAAAAACAAAAAAAGGAGCAAACATTCTAAGCGCCAGCGCAACATTTCATCACCTATTTCATGCTCTGGCATAAGCCCATCTCTTGTGGATTGGTTTTGAGTTTTTTTTCACCGAAAATCTCTAATATGTATATGTATACCCGTTCATAGGGTCTACTCGTACCAGGGGGTAGTTTGCCCAGGTACCCCAAAGTCCACCCCCTTCCAAACACAACCACCTGTCAATCTACTATTAATACGAGTGCCGCAGTATATACACTACTGTAAATGGCAATGCCTCGTACTTCGTATATATTCTCAAGACTGCTTACAGGCACTACGTACAGGCACTACAGAGTACGTACACGGGCAACCGGCACCATACTCCGCACGTTGCCTCTACTACTATTAATACCTACTGTACTGTTCCCACATCCGTGCCAAGCGATTTCACAGACACTATAAGCGAGCAACCGGTACTATCGGAGGACCAC
This sequence comes from Costaria costata, assembly GCA_036873775.1. Classification (NCBI taxonomy): domain Eukaryota; class Phaeophyceae; order Laminariales; family Agaraceae; genus Costaria; species Costaria costata. The sequence continues at coordinate 10,620 of JAYJME010004567.1, forward strand.
TACTACTGCACCCATACCCAACCACACATGCATATCATGCATGTGATCCTGACCAACAGGTCGGTGCGTGGGGTCCCCATCCCGAACTTCAGTAGAGGCCCGCCCACAAGAAACTCCTATTTGGGGTGTGAGCCTCAGATTATTATTGTGACACCACTCTTGAACAACCTTGAGCATAGGCTATTATTGCATACTGGTGGTAGG
>JAYJME010004568.1:0-10823 GCA_036873775.1 Costaria costata
CCCCCCCCCCCCCCCCCCCCACAACCAGAAACTGACGAACATCTGTAACGGACTTTTAATGGCTGCTCGACACGATCAGAGTTGCTCATAAAAAATATATATATATCTGATCAAAATTTACTTGGTTGCAAAGGGCTATCGACCGACGACGTCGGGGTGGCAAGGGGCAATGTATTCCAGGAGATACGGCCGCTAGCTGGTTTCAAAACCGGCGATTCCGTTAAGGAAATGTTGGGGGGGGGGCTATCGTAGAACGACTTTTCTGATGTTGGTTTGTTTTTTGTTTAGGAGACGATACAAAGGGGGACCCACCCATCGGGTTTTAACAGTTCGTGACAAAGAGGGTTCGCTGCTCAGCTCAAGAGGTAGAACACATGCTGCGTGACGCGGGTCATCTTCGAGTTTTACGCCAATACTTCAGCATGTGGAAGGAGCTAAACGTTGTTTTTAGTTTCCCTCTAGAGCGCTTGTTTCTCTCCAGGGCGTTTGCTGTGCTGTTTTGGTCAAACCACTCGGTGTACCCAAAACCCAAAGACGCTGTGCTTCTCGTACTGGTGTGAGTTGGTGGGCTTAGGTATGGCGTATAATACTGCACTGCTCTGACATACATGGTCCGTTGCCACTCCCGCCGACTCCGCTACTCGACCCGCCTTGACGATTGGATTTATGCCGCGTTGTGCTGCAATCCAGATATGCTCGGGAAAAAACGACGGTGGTGCTCCGGGGGATCTCTGTGCTCGACAACGTCGTATCGCGTGGGAGTGTTGTCTTCGTGGTTCACAGCGATCTCGTAACGTATCAGGTGCGCACAATGGCTACTGTAGTTCGTGGCGAGCGCGTAGACAATCCTGTATAGCCTATACGCAGCTTGCGTATCTTGGTGCAGATTTGCGTCTCAAACTCAATAACGGTGCTTCCTACTCGACGAGGAACTACGGTAGCTATAGGCCCGCGTGTGGTGGTCCGAGGCCTGCAACTCTGAATGAACTTCACAGTGAAAAGTGGTGTGGTACTCCGGTAGCACTGTCCACCACCGCCCCACTGTGCCGATCTGCGATGGTAGCTCGATACACGTCGCTTCCCACACCATACAATTGAAAAGATCGCGGTAGACCGTCGATTAGTCTCTGCACATGTCAATAAATATAGGTGGTCGGGTGAGAAACTATCCCCTGAGCCGGGGGTGAATCCCTCCTCCCGGCAACTTATTGAGCAAGTTGTGTACGAAATATATACATGAAGCCTCCTACTGCAACACGAGAATCTCGTGCGCCGTCAATATCCTCTAGGATTTGAGGACGTCACCATAAAGAGTAAAACGGAGCCCTCCGCCTGTATTTTTCTATGCGGTACGTGACACTTGCTTAACCTATCTCAACGGCGGCTGGGCTGATATTTTTGGCCATTGTCACCCATCAGGGCCTAGAGCGATAAATACACGTTCTATTCCCGTCACGCGGCCCGTGTGTACCGGGAAAACCTGTCTGCAGAGGTTGGTTAGGTTCGTCTCGTTAATGCTATGGTTTTATTGCAGTAGAGCTCCCGGCTTGTTCGTAGGACGTGTCCATACATCACAGGGGGTACTCCATGGGGTCTCGATCGTGTTCCTATCACCTTCCCGTATTCCAAAACCGACAAAGTCCCAACCGACCCAATGTGTCCCTTGTTGTTGGTCGTTTGCTCATTATGTAGACTAATACCCTTGCGGTCCACGACGGTGAGAGGCAAACGTGAGTGAGGCGAGGTGCGGGACTCTCTCGTGGACGTGGTTATAATTGTCTCGGGCGATAAGAAAGCTAGCCAAGGAAATGCAGGCGCCAAAAATGCTGCATGCTGTGAGCACAACATTTTGAAAAGCAGCGTTCATTTTTTCCTGCAACTTTTGTTTTTAAAGGACAACTTTGAAACAAGCAGCGTTCACTTGTACTCTGCAAAAACTTATAACGAAGCCAGACATTGCGGGGTGATCCTTGGATCTTGCAAGTGTGAAGGGGGGGAAGAGTTGAAAGGAGGGTAGTCTTTCTGGACCGAAAATGTTGCCATCCGGCTTGTGTTGTGGCGATTGGTCGCAGGTGGATTTCAAGGATACAACGGAATCGTCGGACCTTTCCGCGGTTCAAGTTGACGAGAAGTCAACGTACGCGGCCGAGGATACCTCCTTCCAAGGCTTCCAGGGAGAGGTCCGTTCGATGCGGTGCATACCGTATATATCCGTTGACAGGGTAGCAGCATAAATATATATATACCAATTTTTGTACTCATTGCAAGTGCTAAGGAAATGCCCGGGAACGCACCACGTAACAATACCAGTCTCCGTGTAAATTGCACGCGACGGAACTGGAATTACACCACTGGATTGTGTTGCAGTAGCCAGTAGCAGTCGTTGTTCCCGTGCCAAGTTCTACGACCGAAATGCACGTGTTCCGTTCTATTATCTCCACGTAGTGCAGTAGCTACAATTGAGAGGCATCTCAACTCAGTAGAAGCTAAAGAGAATGTTTCAACGGTTGTGTGTCTGAGCGCGTCAAAACCCGATGTACAGTTGACCTCTTGCACCATGTTTCAAGGATTCCTCCTCACCATGTCCCACGGATTCCCCCCGACACCTACCGACCGTCTTCTGCTCCCAGGCGGTCGTGTTCAGCGAGGGTAAACTCTTCCTAGACGATTGCGACTTCAGCGGCAGCACCGCCTCCCAGCTGGTCTACGCAGAGCCGGACTCTCCCGTAGTTATCCGGAACACCGTGCTGGGGAACAACAATTGTGAGCCACCGCCCCACAAGTGCAAATCGCAACGTCCTTTCGTGCTGCGTGCAGCCATCGCTCTCATGATATACTTCAAAATGCGTCTTTTTGCTAGTGATAAACTATTCGCCGTTCGCACTTACCATCAAGCCAACACGGCGGCTTGCACCACGGTGGCCTTTTTCTATTGGAGTATAGCACAGTCGACAAGAGGTTTCCCCTCCTCGGGCCTGGTGTGTCCCATCCTGCTATATATACATCGCTCGCCCGCGTCCATCGTTTATGTGTTGTAGCATCTTGAGACACGTGCCACAACAGAGGTACATACTTCGGATCACGTTTGGTGGACAAGATGTTTCAGTCGGGGGGGTGGGCTGTACATCATTCCTCTCGCTCTATCTCGTGCCCGCCCATCACCCTCTAGTATCATAACCAACCGTGCCCATCTCTTGCTCTCGCCATGTACCGCCGCCGATATAAACTCTCCCTATTTGTTTGGCTTGACAGACGAGGAGCTTGGACAGGCAAGCTCGTTGGCGGGCGTATTACCGACCGCCGATTCCCTCACAAATGTTATCCCCACGTGCGGAGATGGCTCAGCGGAATCAGCATCATCATCAAGTTATTCCGCTTCTTTGTCTTCTCCTTGGAGTGAGGGGTCTGTGTGCCTGGAAGGCGATCTGGGGGTTTACTGCGAGTGCTATCTGCAGCGGTCCACTTCGGAGCAGGTAGCAAGCGCTTGGACAGAAAAAAGAAACGCGGAAGTGTCGTACTGTGCTTCGCGAATAGTTTAAAACGTACGTGCATCGGTAACGTAGCATACACCGATTCCATTGTGTTATTCCCACCTGATGCGCTGTATTCCCACCTGATGCGCTGTAACGGGGGACCGTATTTAATAGGACCTGCTGTGCACACCAAACGTACATGTTTCCTATTTAAATTAACAGTCACAATAGTTGGTCTTATTTTCTGTGGTTGATACCCCCGTAGAGTAGTGCGGTAGCGCGGTCGATGCTATCTACTGTAATAGGGGTGCATCTACCTCAACATAGTTTCTTGACTCTCTATCCGCCTCGAATCCTGGCTTTGAGGAGAATTGAACCGGGCAACCCGGCGAACAAACCCATGGCCTACAGTAGCTATGCAGCGAAACCTATTCTAAACACGTAGCGTTGTTTTGTAGTTCCTCGGTGCAGAAACCTGCTCAGTCAGAAGCAACACCGCCAAACATTCCCATCCCTACATGACTCATGCTACGATAGAGGTGCACCATTTGGTTTCATGTGGCTCTTCACGTTAGGAGATCCATACCACCACACCCGAAAAGTGTTTTTAAATAAACTGAAAGGGCAGCCCGATAAGCAAACCCATGGGACTAGGCCTTTAAACAAAAGTCATGTTGCTAAACAAGAACGACATTCAGACGTGTTTGGGTTACGGGGCCCCGTTATTCAGAACCAAAAATAACCAAAACGTGCGACCTCCTATGGTGCTGCTGGGTGGTGGACACAGGGTGGTCTAACGCTTGCCCAGGACAATACTCGTTCACAGGATCCAAAATCCAAGTTCTCTTATTATTAGTCGTGGGGCTTGAGGGAGGTCGAGCTGGAGAGTGAGAGAGAGGGAGGTGTGATGATGGACGACAAAACCATCATCAGCCGGCGCTCCCTCACTAGTATACTGGAAAGGAAGAGGGTACACAACTTCTAGTCCACCAACAAAGTCCCGCTTTTCCATAACGTGGTTTCTACTCGTGCCCACTCGAGTCTAATTTTGACGAGGTTCACCTAGCAGTCCCCTTCAGTATCATGCCTGCTGCGAAGAATTTTAGCAGCTTACTTAATAGGTAGAAAGCCGATCTGAACGTTCATATCCACAGAGCCAAATATCCAAGTATCCTAATCCCCAAGGGGTCTGACAATGCGGCCAATGAATAATACGATACTACGATAGATACGGTCTAAGACCGTATGGATATACTCATTAGGATCGTATGAATACGCCTTGATACTGTTGGTCTAAGACTCAAACAAGCACACCATAACATTAGCCCACCCTGAATACCGGTAGTCGTAGATGCAAATCACACGACGATACAACGGATACGATCACGGAAAATCTAAAAGAGTGGTCGAAGATACTGCTATTCAAATTGCAACAGCAAACAAATTAGGTTATAGACCAACCCACACCTCGTACATGCGGCTTAGACGCCTCTGGTGAGAGTTAAAGCCTTTTACTTATACTCTATGCAAGGGGACGCTAGAGGGAAAGGCGCTGATACGAAAGAAGGCAGAACGAAAAAGAAAACTAAAAGATGAGGGCAAAAATATCGCGTGGCAATATGATGCCATCAATAGTTTTAGCGAAGGTATCAGAAGAAAAGGACATAACATGGGGTTACTCTGAGGTAATGCCGATAACAGGCTAGATTGCTGTGCATCTAAACGAAGAAAAACTAACAGAAGGGGCCAAAGGGGGCACGCTAAAGGACGCCGACTAAAGGCAAACGAATGTTTGTCCGAAGCAAGACACCATACCGAAACACAATTGCTAAGGGACACACTGAAGTAGCTTTGTGAGGGCCGTATGGGTGTGTGTGTTTGCATGTAAAGCTGAAAACGATTCCCATAAAACAAGCAAACAAGAAATCAATAAAAGAGCAAAAATAGCAGGCGAAGAAAAACACGCTGAAGTAGCCAGCGAGGGGCGGGTGGGTGTATGTTCAACTCTGAAGCTGAAAAAGGAGTACAAAAAGACAAGGGGTTGCAAGAAAAAACAAGAGAAGAAACACTGTAGTAGCCAGCGAAAGCCGGGATGTGTGTCCCACTCTGAAACAAAAACATGGAACACCAAGGGTCCCAAGAAAGCTCAAGGGAAGCAAGAGACAAAACACTCCAGTAGCCAGCGCGAGCCGGGGTGTGTGCTCCACTCTGAAGCAAAAACAAAAAAAAACAAGAACAAAAAATATCATACCCATAAACACCCGGAAGTACCCAGAAAACGAGAAAAGCAGAACTATGACTAAGTACGCTACCCATCAACTATAAGCGGGGCGCTAGGGGTGGGGCAGAGTAGACCGGCGACGTGCATCAGCATTATTCAGCACACCCCGAGCGAGTGCCCATGCTTGATGGCGCTGGAGACACCAAGATCCTTGAACGGCACCCATTGACGTGATGTAAAGCGACGGCTGGCGGTCGATTATGATCGGGCCCGGGTCGTCGAGGAACCGGATGATGCAGGCGTTGGATGATGAGTGGTTCGTCGGAGCGCGATGGGCGATTTTTCCCACCCACCAGCGGCCATTGTGGACTTTGTACCAAAGGCGTGCCCCGGCGGGGAGGGTTGAAGATTGAACTGGAGAAGCCAAAAATTGCGCGGCACGAGTCTGTACTCAGGAGCGAGGAAACATTCGGTCCGGGACAGCAACAATTCGCGGTGAACGGCACGGATGCGCATCTGCGGTAACGGCGGTTGGCGGGTCGGTGCCGTGAAGGTGTGCCCGACCAGTATCGGAGAATGTGTATCCGATGCATTTGTAGGTCCCGTTTGCGTTACCAGGAAGGGCTGAGGAGTCCGGGCCCTTGCGTTTCGTACAGAACGGCAATGATACCTCCACGGTCGCGGACGAGTTGGTGCCCCGTGATGTGGTCGATCTCGAGGCGTTCCGGCTGCGGAGAGATGTTGTTAAGGGTGACGTGGAAAGGCGGGGACTTTATGGCGAAGGAGTTTAGCACGTATTTGGTGAGGTCGGCCGGAAGATGTTTGGAAAGGTCGTGGATGTCGTCCGGGTTCCGGCAAGGTTTGCAGCGAAGAACGGAGACGCGGCGCTTAGAGTCGCGTCCCGGCATGTCCTAGGGAAGGTCGAAATCATAGGAGCTTGTCCTGAAGGGGCCGCCCGTCCGGAACGGCGGAGGCCGGTGTCGGGCCCACGGCGAGAATCTTGAACGGGCCAACCCAGTTGAAGGAGAGCTTGGTCTTGAGAACGGTGGCGTCGGTGCCTTTCCGAGCGTCTTGGCGAATGGTGGCTGCGGAGCTGTAGATCCACGCCTAGGCGCCGGTAGAGAACGGAGCAGATCAGCTGAGGGTCCATGATGGGGGCATTGCGATGGTTGAGACGTGATACGTAGATGGCGTGGAGTTCCTGGACGGCGCGGTAGGCGCGTTGTTGACGGCTGGTAGCGAGGTCGCAGGAGGCAAGCTGGTCCCGGTTTAGGCTTTGGTGTCCGCCAATGTTGGGCAGGTCGGAGATGGTGAGGGGCAGGCGGGGAAGGCGGCCGATGTGGTCTTCGTTGGGGGCAAGCCTTGTGGCGGCGTTGGCGGAGTTGGTATAGGCGATCTCTACGTGACGGAGTTGTATGTCCCAGTCGGTTTTGTTGTTCGTCCTCAACCATGGCGAGCATCAAGGCCATTGTGTGATAGTCGCGCTCGAAGCCGCCGTTGGTGCAATGGTGGTGATAGGACCTAGTGGCGGTTTTGTTGATGCCGAGACGCTCGTAGATGCTGCGGGAACGTTTGAAGCAGAATTGGAGGCCGTTGTCACAAAGAAGGGTTGCAGGGCGTCCCCAGACAGGGATGTCTCGATCGATGAGAATGTCCGCGGTGCCTGCTGCGGTGAACTGGGCCTCGGTTGTGGCGCACATGTCGGCGCGACGGCTGGAACGGTAGGTGAAGAGAAGGATATATGCGTTGCTCCGAAGTGTGGTGGGCAGGGGACCAAAGTAGTGGACGCTGACGAGGATGCGTGGACCGTCAGGTAGTGGAAGAGAAAGGGTAGGTCAGCGAATTGATTGGCGCGAAGCCTTGGGCGCCTGGCACTTGAGCCAGCGGCGGAGCCATCCGCGGGTAGAGATGCCCATGTCGATCCACCAGTAAAAGTGCATAAGCTTGCTGAGTGTCCGAGAGACTCCCGAGTGGCAAGAGGTGGTGGCGTGGCACGTTTGTAGGGCCCAGGGGCGCATCAGCATAGCACCGTAGACGCGCGGGGAGTGGTCGGAGGGTTGGGGTGAGGTAGAGGTGGCTAGGTATGACGAGGTCTTGGGCTGTCGGTGAACGAGGAGAACAGTGTCATCGTCGGTGGTGTGTAGTTGGCCTTTGGTTGCGAGACCAGTAACATCGGAGAGAAGCCGGCGGCGGGACGATGGTATGTAGTCCGAACGGTCGTCCGGCGGCGGCGAAGGCGAGCTCAGCGAAAGGAACTGGATGGTGGCGGAGCCGATGGGTTCGGCACGCGGTTCGCGCGCCCAGTCGGTGTAGGTGTAGTGCTCGACACAGGAACGAAGAAGTTGGTCGTCAATAGGCTCGGTGGCTAGTTCCGGTAGTCGAAGCGGTGGCGGTCGAGGAAGAATCGCCGGTGAAGGAAACTTGGGACCGGTGGCCCCGGCGAGGGAAGGACGTCAGGCTGGGCAGTGCTGGTCCCAGTCGTGGTCGAAGGCGACAGGGAGGCTGGAGCGGTGTCGTGGCGTGTTGTAGGTGGTCATGCATGGTGCGATAGGGACCTGTGCCCGAGAGCAGGCGGGCGGCGGTGGATCGATGGTGGTCTCGACGTTGTGGTGATGCGTGCTACGATAGAGATGCACCGGTTTCGTTCTTAGATTCCCCACTTTAGGGGCCCTGAAGTTCACCCACAAACTGATTTGGGGTCATCCAAAAGTGCGACCCGATTAAAACACCCTTGACCTAGGTATTCCGAACAATCATATTGCAAAACAAGATTGACACCCTACAAAGTTTGGGTTAAGGAGCTCCGTCATGAGCTCCATCATTCAGAAACAAACAAATCCAAAACGGGCTACCTCTGCGTTTGGTAGCCGAAGTCCGACGGCCAAATCCGTAGCCCGTAGCAGTGCGGGGAGTTCCATCCAGCAGCAGCTGCGGAGCGATGACGAGTCCGACAAGAAACCAGTCCCGACGAGGTAGGAGGAGTAGTCAAAACCGAGACGCCCGAGGTGGGCGATTGGGAGACAACGAGCGACCTGAAAGCCAAACCAGGAGGAGCGCCAGCGGACAAGGCGGCATTCTCGGAGCTGGAAGGTGATTCGGCGATGGAGGTCAGGGCGGAGATGTGGCCGATGAAGCTGTCGCCAGGGGCGTCGATGATGGAGTCTTGTACATAACATGGGCCATCGGAAAAGTGGTGGGGAAATTCATGGGCGGAGTCTTGAACAGGACAGTGGGCGGCGGGAAGGGGGGGGCGGAAAGACGGCGAGGCCATCCGGCGGCGGGGTCTTGAACAGGAAAGGGGGCGGCGGAATGGCAGCGAGGCCATTCGGCGGCGGAATCTTGAACAGTAAAGGGGCCGGCAGAAAGGCGGCGGGACGATTCGGCGGTGTTGTCTTGAACACGAAAGGGGGCCGACGGAATGGCGGCGGGGCGATTCGGCGGTGGTGTCTTGAACAGGAAAAGGGACGGCTGGAAGGCGGCGAGGTGATTCGGCGGCATGGTCTCGAACAGTAAGGGGGCCAGCGGAAAAGCGGCGGAAATCGCCCAAGTCTTGGTCGGCGAAAGGAATCGGTGATACGGTGTCGAAGAGGCTGGAGAGGGGATGTACTAGCCCACCCAAGCCCACGCCCTGGATGGAAGGTTCGGTGGGAGTGAAACCGCAGGCGTGGATGAGGAAAACACCGACGGTGTCAGGGCTGATGCGGCGGTTGGGATCGGTACGGTCGAGTTCGGTGGCAGGCTGAGGCAGGCGGGAAAGGATATCGGCATTGCCATTGGCCGAGCCTTTGCGGTATTCCAGGGTGCAGGAGTAGGCGGAGAGCAATTCCAGCCAGCGCTGTACACGAGCGTTGTACTCGCCGACCTTGGTGATGTGCTCGAGCGCCTTGTGGTCGGAGTAGATGAGATACTTGGTGGACCAGAGGTGTCCGTGGAGGCGCTTGATGGTCCAGATGATGCTACCAGCTTCCAAGTCGAGGGGGGTTCAGGAACGTTCGTTGTCGAGGGTGGAGCGGCTGATGAACACGATGGGGCGGACAGAACCGTCGGGTGGCTCCTGCTCGAGAGTAACGCCAAAGCTATGGATGCTGACGTTGCAGTACAGGCGGAAGGGGCGGGAGTTGTCGGCGTCGGCGTCCCAGTCCGGGTAGACCAAGATCGGGGGAGTGGCGAGTTCATGGAGGAGTTGTCGAACAATAGCGGCCATTTCCGATGTGAAAACAAACTTGACGCCTTGCTTGAGCAGGGCGTTGATGCACCGGAGCCGGGTGGAAAGGTTCTTGAGGAACTTGCGGTAGTATCCTAAGCCTCCGAGGAGTGAGCGGAGTTGCTTGACGTTCTTGGGCAAGGGCATTAGGAGGAGGGCAGCAACCTTGTCGGCGTTAGGGCTAACGCCAGCGGAGGAGATGGTGTGTCCCAGGAAATCTGCTTTGGTGGCGCCAAGCTTGGCTTTGGAGGGGGAGAGCTTGAGGTTGTGCCGTCAAAGGCGTTCGAAGAGGGCGCGGATGTTGTCGACGTGGGCGGCTGGGTCGGGGTCGAAAACTATGACGTCGTCGAGGTAGGCAGCTACGCGGTCGAGGTCCTTGATGACCTCGTTGATGACCTTGACGAACCAACCAGGCGCGGCGCTGCTACCTTGAGGCATGACGACTGCTGGCTGGCTCGTACTCTAAAATCCCTATTAAAAAAAAATGACTCAACAAAAATGACAACAAAAAAAAAGGCACCCACGAGGGATAGGAGAAGAACGAGTTGAACAGGTCGAGGGCTCCTCCGGAAGAGCTGAAGAACGGCTGAGCTGGACGCGAAGCGGAGAGGGTAGTCCTGCCGAAGACGCTATGTTGTTATGGTGTTGCTGGGTGGTGGACACAGGATGGTCTAACGCTTGTTCAGAACAGGACTCGTTCACAGGGTCCAAGATAGAAGTTCTCTTATTATTTGTCGCGGGGCTTGAGTGAGGTCAAGCTGCAGAGTGGGAGAGAGGGGGGGGTGATGATGGACGACGAACCACCATCAGCCGGCTCTCAAACACCGGTATACTGGCAAGGAATAGGATACACAACTTCAAGCCTACCGACAACGTCCCGCTTTTCCATGACGTGGTGATAACTCGTGCCTACTCGCGTCTACTC
>JAYJME010004569.1:0-10821 GCA_036873775.1 Costaria costata
GACAGACAGACAGACAGACAGACAGACAGGTTTTGAATTTCCGTTATAGACTACCCTAGGTTAAAACCTAGGGAATACCAGGTAACACCTAGGGAACAGCAGGGCAACCGTTGGCCCTGCTCTGCAGTTATGAATGAAGTAATGCAATAATGCCCTCTCCATTGGACGCACCCCCTCCGCCCGCTCCCCGGAAGCATGTTTGGACCCTCCCCCCCCCACCCCCTGGAAGCAGTTTTGGACTCCCCCCCGCTCCCCACCCCCGGGGGAAGGACTCAAGACAACAGCAGCACAATGTATGTACTTGTATGTGTTCTCCGCCCTATCGCTCTGCGCTTCATCACGACTACCTGATACGTATTAGGGCTAGGGCTATTGTAAACCGGTGGCCAGATCGTGAACTAACTGTGTCCTTTCACCCGTTGGGCAGACAACGCCATCTACAGTCATTAGACCATCCAGATCCTAACCTACCTGCCGTTATGAAACCTTCTGCAGGATCTGTGTAATACAGAGATCGATTCTGATCCAAACCGGGAAACATGTCCTATTAATAGTTCATCATGCAGATTTTACGGCTCCCACCCGGGAACATGAGCTAGATCATACAGACCAGGAGCGTATCTGCCCTCGGGATGATCTAGATCAAGAAGCGGGAATTGATGATATTATGACGCAAGTGGTGTGTGGAGTGAATGAACCCTGTGATGCCCCATCATTTATTTCATCATTTCGTCGTCCCCACAAAAAACAAAAACTAATAGCTGGTTCAACCCCCAAAGTTGCGACAGGGAAAAGAAAAAACCGCATCAATATGTATTAATTAGAGTATGCACGAAAAACGTCGGTGACGACTTCATAAAAAAAAAGTAAGTAATAAGCCTGCAGGTAGGTACACTTCTTCTGCTGCGCCGGCTGTGTGTTGTACAGCACCATGTACCGTGCGATACTCATATAAAAAGGTACTGTAGAATCATAGCATATGAGCGAAAATAAATGGCGCGCTTGCCCAACACCAACCCCAACACCCGCCCGACGGAACGCAACCAACCTCAAGTTGTTCGTTTAGTACATATATATGTAGTCACATGTAGTGCGGGAGAAAAAAACCTCAAGTGGGGGGCGCGCGCAGGCCAGCGTGGTCACCACACGCACTCACATCAATTCACATGGAAAGACGGTTTTTGGTGAGCGTCTATACAAACCTCGATCACAAAATGCGCACTTACTTGGAAGTACAATTAGCCCTGGAGCGTTGGGGTATACATAAGAAGACCAAACAGTTAGTCCTTACATTCCCGCCCACAGCAGTGGTTGCACGATGTAACTCTACTATAGTATATAGTATAGAGCCGCACGTCAAAACCTACGCTGTCTGTCACACACCAACGTCACAAACCTCCAAGAAAAAAATAACGGCAAACGCTGACAGCGCAACAATGAAACGGCAAAACAAAAAACTTGAGACACAACAAAAAAAAAAATGTTGACCAGTAATATAACACCAAGAGCAAAAACAAAGCACTTGCGCCGCTCGTTACAGCTATTATCCCGGTCCAAACAAAAACCCACACACATAAAAAAAAAAAACTGGTGCAAGCCGTGCCCCCTGCTTGCCCTTTGACAGTTATCGCCGTATATACCATGGGTACCACCAGACAATACAGTATGAGCATAAAACGGAGCTCCACCGAACTCGAAAACGAACACCGACCCACCAAACAACGCCAAACACGCCAACCAACACACCGCGCGAAGATGATGATGTTGCCTACCAAGCGGAGCTACCGGGGGTGCAAGGTTACCCGTGAACCCATTCCAGGGTAAGCCTAAAGCCGGGGTGAGCCTTATGTCCAGGGTAAGCCTTAAGCCGGGGTGAGCCTTAAATCCAGGGTAAACCCTTTTACTACCCCAAAAAGTATCCAACACTATTTCCAAGTAGTTTTGTCCCCAAAAACCGTTTCCGGCTCTAAAGGGGTTAGGGTGAGCCGTACAACACCCCCACCACCACCCCTGGGGACGGCGGGGTCTTCGGGACGAATCGTTTGACGTATCTCCATCGGCAGCTCAGGCGCAACGCTTCCACAACGGCCACCAACGATCTCATGTCTCCACAAAAAGCACAAGCAAACCTTGAGGGCAAAGACAACGTGCCCACGGCAGCCCCCCTGCGCACACAGCCCCCCTCCCTGCACAAAGGATGTCATCCCCATCAACACACAAGTCTCAAAAAACAAATTCGCCCAAAACCTTTGCCGACAGCTGGATGTGCGACGGCCAAAATAAAAATTACAACCAGTAATACGAGGGCGCGCGGGGGGGGGGGGGGGGGTGTGATAATTGAGCACCACCAACACCCACCTGGCGATAACACCAAGGAGTCCCTCAAAAATAAAGTACATACCGGTACATACTACCACCCCCTCCGTTCCTAGGAGAGTTAAGCGTTGCGCACTTCAATTCCCGCCAGCCTGGCTCTTCCCTCGTGAGCAAACCGCCGGTCGTAAAAGCCGGCGGGAGCAAACGATGCACCGCTCGAATAACCAGGGACAGTCTGCACGACCAAAAAGAAGAACGCTGCCTTGCCTGCACCTATATCGCCAGAAACAACTTTACATACCAGGTATAATGTGCCACCAGAAACAGCATTATTACAGGGCGCCCTGGTTTTCAGCTGCGGGTCAGCTCAACGTCAAGGCACCCAGACAGAGACAGCTCACGGTAGACGAGAGGCTACCCCGTTCATCCACGCCTATATATCGCACAAAAACGTACCGTACAACGGTAATGTAACAAATAAAACAAAACAGACCCAAAATCACGACTGCCCCGCTTTCATTTTTTTTTAATCTCATTCCGATGCGCATGTGCTGCGGTGCACGGCTGTCGCGATGCGACGGGCACACGGAGCAAAAACGCCTCCACCTATTCCGCGCCATATGTATATAGTCTATGTGAAGCACGGGAGACACACCATCCATGGATACAGCAGCAGTGCGGTACAGCCCACGTCCGCACACTGTTACAGTAGATATACGTATTTGCTACCTTCCGAAACACAGCAGTCTCAGCACATCGCAAAAAACACTCCCCCCCACACACAGATCGCGCAATCCGGCGAGAGGCTAAAACAGAGAGCACCACCTCAAAACAGCACGCTACCTCCCATCACCGACCCTCTGAAATCACAACTGCTGTATTATTAATAGTATCGCTGTACTACCGCCGCAGCATCAGCACAAAGAAGAAAAAAAACAACGAAAACCCAACCTGTGAAAGCAAAAATCTAACAGCCCCCACCCCCCGCAGCTATATCCTACTCTCGTCTACCAACAGAAACCCTAAAAAAAAAACAGGAACCGTTCAAGCATATAACCAAAGCGACTCGTACATTCATCCGGGCTTGCTTCCTCCAAGAGCCAGCTGGTGCAATGACATAATGACATCACTTGTCCTCACGACCATACCACGCACCAACGCCCACCGCAATTCTTTTCTCCCCCCACCCTCAGCACCACCCTTTCTCGCGAGGGGTGCCCAGCCCAAAACTTCCGCTTCTCCAAAAGCACAAATCGAGTTTTTTTTTTTCCCACGGTGCATAATCCGACGAAAAGTAACCCGAAGCTGGCCCTCGTCAGAAAATAGGCTCCTTTTTTCCGATTTGGAGCTATACCTCAGTTTTTTCTACGCCGCTGTTCAACTCAAAACCAAGAAATAAGCTCGTTTGAGGTCAACTTTCTAGTGTGGCGGAGAAATCTGTGCGATGCATGATGATTGATGATACCACGCACCAACACCCACCACAACTCTTCTCTCCTCCTGGTGATCACCTTTCTCCTCAACACCGCAACACCACATTTCAGCTCAAACTAAGAAATAACCTCGTCCGGTCAAGCTTGTAGTGGGACGGAGAAATATGTGCGATGCACGACTATAGCTAACACGCTCCAAAGCCGACCACACAACTCTTATCTTTCACCCTCACCGCCATATTACCCTCCAACACCGCAACACCACTTACTTTCCAACACAACACACCTGGTAAGCAATATGCTCGTTGGGTCAACGGCGAAGCTTCTAGTGTGGCGGATAAATCTGCGCGGTGCATGACGATACCACGCGCCAACGCCCACCACAAAACTCTTACCTGGTATCTCTCATCCTCACCACCACCCTTCCCCCCAACACCGCAACGCCATTCTCCAACTCAAAATAAGCAATATGTCCGTTGGGTCAACGGTCAAGTTTCTAGTGTGGCGGGAGAAACCTGTGCACAGGTGCATGACGATACCATGCACCAGCGCCCACCACAAAACGCTTATCTCCCGCCCTCACCACCACCCTCCCGCCCAACACCACTTTCCAACTCAAAAATACGCAATACGTTCGTTGGGTCAACGGTCAAGTTTCCATATATAGTGTAACGGGAGAAATCAGTGCACCGATGCATGACGATACCACGCAACCAACGCCCACCTCAAAAAACTCTTCTCCCCCACCCCCACCGCAACCCTTCCCCGGCAACACCGCACCGCCACTTCTCCACCCGAAGTCAAGCTCGTTGCAGTCAACATTCTAGTGAGACGGAGAAATCAGTGCGATACACGGACCTTGAGGAGGCGTGTCTTCGTCGGTTTCACCCTAAAGGCAGCAGAGAGCAGCGTGCAGAGAGAGAGAGAGGGGTTGTTCCGTAAGCGAGGTGACAAACTGAAAAATACCAGTATGCGACGGGTGGGTTCAGAATGGTGGGGAAGAAAAACCGGGCTCTTTTATCTTATTAGACCGGAGATGATGCGTTGTGAAAATCAAGCTATTAATACAAGCAGTAGGTAGTCCCTGTCAAGGGAGCCTTTATGATACGTATGAGTAGTGCGTTCGGGGTTAGAGGTCCCTTCTATGCCAACGTCCCTTATCCTGGCCTGGACTCCCTCCTCTTATATATGGGCATAAATATGGGCATAACAGTTCGCAGAAATTTGAGGTCCTTTATATACCGTTTTTCCTCATCGCGGCGTCCCTTAAAATGGGCTACCTATTATCCCCACGCGAAGCAAACTGCGACCTTAAAACTGGCGTCGTCGGCAGGACTGTGTCTGATGTTTTTCTTGTACGAAGCATAGGCTCTATAACTCTATTCCTACGTGTGTGTGGTATACTATTAGTACATGTTTGGGCGGGTGTGATACGCACAGCACCAGTAGTGCGGCGGGGAATAACACGGGTTTCCTATTATACGTATTAAACTAGTGTAATTCCCCTCCTCCGCAGGACGGGGTAAAGGAAAAGCTTGAGCTGACCACACTTCCACACCCCTCCGTGTGGTGCGTCGATTCAACTCGCTCGTATCACACACGTCATCGCGAGGACATTTATATGTCGACCCGCCCCGACCCTGCCGCTGGAGTATGAGGCTGCGTGTGCGGTGGAGACATAATAGCCACCCGCGGGGAGAATATTTCTCCGGGTATATATTACTGTAATAGTATATAGTGCGGGAATTGCGCGAACTCGCTCACCAACCTAAACCAGGCAACACCGCCTACCCGCCGGGCTCGGTTCAGTTAAGGTCCACCCTGTAGATTTTGCGCGTTCGTTCGGGCGTTGGTCCTCCTCCCCAATAAAATACTACACGTACCTCCTGGGATTGCACTGGTATACCATATTATTGACTACTGCTGTGGATACCATAGTTGACCATAGTCTAGGTTTCGGGGGAACACACACACGAATCAGAACCAAACATTAATATTATAGAAACATACGGGAATAGAAGAAAAACGGGAATATACAGGCTTTGTGTCGGCCCTGGGTCCTGAATAGTGTAGTATGGTCCAAACTAATTACCCTGGTACCGGTAGGAAATGGCGGCCTTGGTGGAGAGTCTACGAGGTGAATTGACTCACGGCTGCTTAATTGGTCAAATGAGGTATGCACACACCGGCAGACTGACTGGTTATTGATAATTCATACCGTACAAATCAATAGCAGTAGCAGTAAAATATCAGTAGCCCTTGACACTTGACAACGCATGCATGCATAAACAAGGCTACACGCGATCGGCCCTATAAAACTGCTGTATACACATCATACATCATACATCATACACACCTGTCATCAATATTATTATACATACCACGTGATAGCAGTCAAACCCATCAATAGTTGAGATAAGGTGCGCGTAATCGTAGCATGCCTTGTGTGCATTTACCTGGCAATAATTAGGGCCATGTAGGTGCTGAGTGCTGAAGCACAGATCACGTCATTGCCGGACCCTAACCATGGCGGTTTAAGCTTCCCATTGCAGCTAAAAATAGCACCTGATGGCAACTACTGATTGCAGTTACTGACATCACACTTGTCGTCCGTCGGATGATGACTAAGAGTAAGTAAGATGGTATGTATGACACTATAACCAAGCACGATGAAGACGTCGCCGGGCCCATCACTTCTACGATAGTATAATACTTCAGTACAACTGCACCAGTAACCCTCGGTATCATACTCGGTCATACCAGGTACTGGGTATCATACTCGGTCATACTGGGTATCATACTCGTTCATACTGGGTATCATACTCGGTCATACTGGGTATCCTACTCGGTCATAATGGGTATCATACTCGTCATAACTGTTGTGCATGAACAAAACTCGCCGAGGCTAACGATAACGAGCAGGGGCTCTTCCATAAAGATAGTACCACTCGCATGTAGCACTAGACCACAAGAGGCTAGCAAAATCGTCAACGCGTGTGTGTTGCTGGACCGCGTATGTCGCTGTTGTCACATTAACTCATCGTCACAATGCTGTTCGTGGTCACAGGACAGGCTCCAATAACTGGACTGGACGAGTATTATTAAAGTCTACCCCCTTTGGAATAAATAATGAAATAATGAAATAAGAACATTAACTGAAACAAATCGTACATAATACGTATCTCAGACAAAACTAAAAGGGAGATATTATAGCGTACCTGGTACGTAAGTATCAGATATATATGGTATGGTGCGGTACGTATGGTATGGTCCATATGATACGGAACATATAATATGGTACGGTCCATATTTTTTTGGCGCCTTCAAAAGTACAACTCCCATTCGCTGGTAAATATCTTTTTTGGTACACACAGCAGAATAAATAGAACTGCCGCCAACTTGAGTGGTAGATGTTGTTGTTGTTGTTGTTGTTGTTGTTGTTGTTGTTGCTGCTGTTGTTGTTGTTGTTAGTTTTGTCACCAAAATCTAGTTCCGTGGTCGAAAAGCCACAAAAAATAGGGCTCATGGGTCAGGAGGTTTTCGAAATATCACGGGTAGGGGTCGGGTCGGATCGGATCGGATCGAGTCGGGTCTGGTCGGCTTGGGTCAGGAGGCTTTCTATATGTCACGGGTCGGGTCGGTTCAGGTCCCCCAGACTCGACCCGACCCGAACCTACCTGCGAGGTTTGACCCGACCAGTGAAAAACCCAGCCAAAAAACGGTATACCTCTCGAAAGGACCCGAACATACCTGCGTAGTCTGACCCGACCCGTGAACAGCCCTGCCAAAAAAAGGTATACCTCTCGAAACGACCCGACCCTACCTGGGATGTTTGACCCGACCCATGAACAGCCCTGCAAAAAACGGTATACCTTTGGGACAGTCCGGCGTACGTCGTATCATACCAGGTACACTTCAGTGAGCTCGAAAGGGGTCCCTATCTACTTCGCGCTTTCAAACATACAAACGCACTGAATAGTGCCAGATGGTGCCGAGATTCAACTCAGCACAGAAAACAGGGCAAAATGCTGAGCCCCCCGTTTTTTAACCCTCACCCCGGAGCCTACCCGTAATCCCATCATGGAATCACTGCAAGGGTATGTTCGCTAAGGTACGCACCAAATTATACCGGGGGTATTTGCTCGGTAAATACACTACTGAACCTTACCGGAGTGGTTCGGTACGACCTCAATACCTTACCGAACACACTCAGGTGTAGTTCGGTACGAACTCGATACCGGTACCCGACACCTAGATAAGCTCGGTACATACGACGTCGATACCGGCGCCCGACACTTCGGTAAGGGTCTTTTAAGGGTATACCGTGGGTATGTACTCTCCCGAAGCGGTTCGGTACGGCCTCAATACCTTACCTAACACTCTGGTAAGGTTCGGTCGGTAAGTTCGGTGCAACCTGAATACCGGTACTCGACACTTCGGTAAGTTCGGTACGCCCACTAAAAAAAAAAACCGGCGCCGGTATACCCTACCGAACAAGGCCCTGGTTGAAGCCATCATATACCAGGTATGATACATACGAAATCAGACTTATTACAGGGGACCATCGGGGGACCATAGTAAATAGGACCAAATATATTGTTAGCAATAATAGGGAAATATATAGTTTTTGGTGTCTACAGTAGGTTATATTGTGTCTTACAGTAGGTCCTATTAGCTATGGACCAAATATCGCTAGCAAAAATAGGGAAACATATAGGTTTTGGTGTCTACAATAGGTCCTATTGTGTCTACGGTAGGTCCTATTAACTATGATCTGCTTGTAAAGCAAGCAGTAGCAGCATACTACACCACCAGCGAACGAGTGATCGTTTAGATAGGGATGTCATATAATACAAAATGCAGTGCAGTTGTAGTTGTACCAGGTATACATCGTACCAGGTAGCAAAGACGGCACAGGTGCTCCCGGTACCTGAGAGTAAAGTACAGTATTTTCGAGAAAAAAAGTGCCGGTATGATACTTCGAGTAATGGCAGTATTTCGGGTTCATGTGATGCGGATACTGCCAGTACTCTCAGTATTTCGAGCTTCTGTACTGGGCATACTCCGTACTCCCAGTATTTCGGGGTTCGATACTGCCGTGGATACTTCCTGTACTTCCAAGTATCCCAGGGTTTTTTACTGCGGGGTACTGCAAGTACTGGCAATATTTCGTCCGTTGGTACGTACTGCAAGTACTCGCAGTATCAAAATACTCTCAATATGCGCAGTGTACTCAAGAGTAGAAAGTATATTTTGACCATCTGTGCACCGATTCGATACAACAATGATAATTCCAACCCGTTTTTTTGCACAAGGCATTCACAGATGGTTCCAGGAGTGGGAGTTGGAGTAAATTACTTTCGGCGTGGCAACTCGAGTACTTGAGAGTACTGGCAGAACTTGGGGAGTATATATAGCGAGTATTCGCAGTATTTCGCGGTTTTGCGCTGCGGATACTGCCTGCACTCCAAGTACTTCGGGGTTCGATACTGCAGGATACTGCCCGCATTTGCAGTTCTTACTGTTCACAGTCCCAGTGCTCACAGTAGTTAGGCCTTCAGTACTGCTCATACTCCCAGTACTCGCAGTGTTTTGGACGCCAGTACCGCAATACTCCCAGTACCCGCAGTGGTACGAAATATACTCGATACTCCGAGCATACTCGGGAGTTCGAAGTAACTGGGAGCATCTACGAGTATCTGTGCAAATATTATACAAGCGCTACGATATGGTATCGGTCGGAAATCGGAACACGACAAACAAGGCAGACCGTTTGTTGTCTCACTGCTTTGCTGCCTTGCTGTGGATACCATCATATCATGCATCAAATACATCAACTGCATCAAATGCTACCAGGTACGTCACGTCAGATCAACTGCATCAAATGCTCAGTATTATGGTATCATGTGAATAGAATGCCAAACAAAGGCGGAGCAGACCGTTAGTCTTTCAATTGTCATACCAGTACTGCGTACAGCGCAACGAACGGCAGTAGTCTAGTCTAAGGCACCAGCGTAAGTAAATATCATACCAGGTACCAGGTATGAACTGCGGTATGTGGCTGTATGTATTATACGTATCGTTATCGTAATAACTAAATAAAGCACTAAAGCACTGAAGACTAAAACACCAAAACACTAATTAAAGCACTAACACGCCAAAACACTACTCGTACATCTACTACGCACCAGGTAGTTGATACCGGTACCTGGTAATTGATGTACGGATATAATACTATTAAAATTAATCCAGCACAGAGCCAAACACAACAGTTTACCGTAAAAAACGATAACCTATAAAATAGTATATATTATTTCGTCAGTACAGCAACAGTAGTATCATCGTATTAATACTATTAATAATACTACCTGGTGACAGGCGAGCAGCAACCCGGGAACAAGAAAATTATCCGATGTTGCGGTGTTGTTGGTGTTGCTTGCTAGCCTGTGGTATCCAACATTGGTGTTGTTGAACGTTGAACATGGAACCGATCCGACCATCGCAAAAACAGGCAAAAAAGGAAAACAGGAAACCTTCGCACCTCCGTAGTGTCTTCGCCCAAGTCCTTTTCCCACGTGGTGTTCCGCAAGGTGCTCATTACCATCTCCGCAGAAGTACCGTTACTACTACTACTAGTTGCACTTGCACTACTAACAGCAGATACGGGTGTTCCGGCAGCAGCGGCACCTCCACATTGTGATGACGGCTCCCCCGCCCCCCCCGCCCCTCCCGCCTCCAACGACAACTCCTTCGAGTCCTTCGCTGCCGGTTCCTCGTCCTCCGGCGAGGATAGGTCTACGTCTGCCAAGCTGTCGCCTAATACCTCCACGTCTACGGCGAGGTCAAGCAGGACATCCAGATCCTCCTTCATGTCGAGCAGCACGCCCAGCTTGCGTACCTGCAGGCCGTGCGGACAACAACAAAAACAGGGGTTTCCGTGTGCCGTTTTACTTTTCAATGTTTCCAGTAGACAGTTACGTATCATATATATATACAGAGTTGGGTCGTTCTTGGTGCGTCAGGCTCGGACATTCAAGATTCGCGCGTCTTTTTTTAGGCAGCAGCGGTCAAG
>JAYJME010004570.1:0-10821 GCA_036873775.1 Costaria costata
CCCCCAGACTCCGCGGCGTGTGCTCTCTGTGCGCGGCCGTGCACTTGATACGCTTCAGGTATGCCTGAAGCGCTTGATGCACTTGATGCAACTTATTGCGCCCCCAGGTTTTTGTGTGGCGGTGGCACGGGGCTCCCTCTTCGCGTGGTGCGGGTAGGGAGCGGTTTTTTGTGTTTTGTGTATTTTGGGTGTTACGTTCTATGTGAAGTGTCGGTACCGATGTCGGTGTCGATGTCGGTGTCGTTGTGTTTTGTGTCGTGTGTCCCGTTTTTTGTTTTGTTTTTGTTTTCTTCATAGTTTTCTTTTTTGCTCGCGGAAACGCTTGCTTGACATACCGGTCGATGCGCTTTTGTTTTTGCCTTTTTGGTGGGAGTCCTATACGTAGTTTAACGAGAGGGCGCTGGGTTTTTTTTGTCTTCCTGTGCGATACGCAATGCTCGCGGGTGTGTGCGTTTGTCTCCCACCTTATGTGTCTACTCTTCTATTAATAGACCCTTGACCGACACGCTTTGCTGTTTTCTGAAAGCGTTTTTTGTTTTGTTTTTTTGTTTGCCTCTCTGTACATATAGGAACTGGGGTGAGATTTTTTCGAGCCTCAGAACGGAGCCTTCGTCTTGACACGCGTAAAAGTAGCAACATACCAAGGGCTTGCTTAGTACAGCAGGGTATACCAGTACCAGGTATACTTTTGGGTACCCAGGTACCGAACCTGGTTGTTTTGTTAACACTCGGGTAGGTACCCGGGTACTCCCAGGCTATATATACTCTACCAGGCACACCCTTGCAACATACCTACCGTAAAAACACAAAGAGCTAAGGCCGGGCATCCGTTTGGCGCGTTTGGCGTTGCAAGCGACAATTTTGAAGGAGATATACTTGAATTATTCGGTCGTTTTCTCGGGTGGGTGTGACTGGATCGTCCGTTCTGCTCTAGTCTATTCTGTTGTGTGCTGAACGGCCAGCCAACCAGCGGCGCCTCTCGTTAGACGGCGCAAGTACAGCAGTGTTTTTTTTATTACGGACCCTACGGGTGTTTTTTTGAGGCGGCAACGAGCCACCACTTCCCCTCCCCTTCATCCCCGCGGTGGTGGCCAATGTGGACTTTGCTCCCGCCGGGGACGCGAACGCTATCCCCGGGTACAGCAGCAGACACTTGTTTTTCTTGTCGCGACGCGCAATGTGCACCCCTCTGGGAACGAGAGAGCGGCCAGAGATAGGACAGAGGCGTTGTAGAAAGGGGGAGGGGGTGTTTCAGAGAGAATCCGTGTCAGCGTTTCAGCCTGGAGGCGTTTCTGTCAGCAACCGCCACAGCCAGGAACCGTTACAGCCAGGAGCCGTTTCAGCAGTTGGACGTTACATCGAGGAACCGTTTCAGTCAGGTTAGCCAGGAGCCGTTTCATAGAAGGGGCGCTTCGGCCAGGAGCCATTTCAGCCAGGAGCAACTTCAGCCCGAAGCCATTTCAGATCAAGGCGTTTCATCTAAGAGACGCTTCAACCAGGAGCTGTTGCAGTCAGCAGTCAGGAGTCGCTTCAGTCAGAAGCCGTTTCAGGCAGAAGCCGTTTCAGCCAGGAGCCATTTC
The DNA here is from genome assembly GCA_036873775.1 of Costaria costata. Classification (NCBI taxonomy): domain Eukaryota; class Phaeophyceae; order Laminariales; family Agaraceae; genus Costaria; species Costaria costata. Next base: position 1,581 of record JAYJME010004570.1, read on the forward strand.
AGTCAGGAGCCGTTTCATCTAGGAGGCGTTCTAGCCAGGAGCCGTTTCAGCCAGGAGCCGTTTCAGTCAGGAGCCGTTTCATCTAGGAGGCATGTCAGCCAGGAGCCGTGTCAGCCAGGAAACGTTTCAGCCAGGAGCCGTTCCAGCCATAAGCCGTTTCAGAGAGGGAGTGTTCTGCCAGGAGCCGTTTCAGAGAGGAGACGTTACGGCGAGGAGGTGTTTCAGCTAGGAGCCGTTTCAGCCCCTATAGATGGAGCGTTTTAACCTGTTCTTAATACGAATTGCACTTTTGTTTTTGGTTGGGTGTGCGTTGATTTGGTTGCGGTGGAGTCAGCAGTGCCGGGCATACATGCATACATGCATGTGCCGATCAGCACGTAACAGGAAGCAGGAAGTAAACAGTAAGCAGCAAAAGCGCCGTCTTTTTGCTGTTTTTATGGTTTTTGTTGCTGCTTTCCGCCGCGTTTTAGATGGGATTTCGGGGGGGGTGGCGGGGGGGGGGGTTGGCTTGTCTCTGGTCTGGCGACCTTTTGGCGTCGCCGGCGAAAGGGGCTGAATATTCATTGCCGCCGCGTGTAGGCGTCTTCAGGCGGATTGCGACAGATTGCTATTGACAGAGTTAAAGGGTATCGAGTGCCCGCAGTCGACCACTAAGGAACCTGCTGGCGTATTTCCCCTAGCTCTAGTTCCACTTGTGCCTGTTTTTCGTGTGAACACGTTGTTAGCTGTGGCTTTTCTTTTAAGTTTCGTGGCGGGTGGACCGCTGGTGCTAAGTGTTGATGCCGCTGCTTGCCGCTTGCCCTCCTGCTGCTGCTGCTGTACAGGCGAGGTCGCATCTCTCGAGATGTTGGCGCACTTAAGCGCAAAACGTTACGAACGGAAGGTCTTGTCATGCGCAGATATATTGTTGTGTGGTTTTCCCGCGTTGAAGTGATTGGATATTAGCAATACCTGGTGTATACGTGCGTGCTGTGTTTTGGTTCTCTGGACATGATGAGTGAGTGGATTAATGTTACGAGCGGGTGCAGTGTTCTCCCTATAAGAGTGAGGTTGATTAGTGTTAGCAGGTGCTGTGGTGATGGTTCTCAACATGGTGAGTGGATTACTTTCAAAATGAGGTGTATCATCTATTATAGGGAAAAGCACGCCAATGCCACTAATTGGCGCTGTTAATACAGTGGTATGCGTAATACGTATGATACCCACTTTAAGACCACCTCGGGACAGACCATTCCAGTGGGTCTTTTCTTCATGTTTGGTCTTACAATACTATTAATACTGCAAAAATGATCCCCCATCAATTCCAAGTAGTTTGTTCTAACTGCTGAAGGGACAAGCCGATTTACCTGGTCTTGACTCCCGAAAAGTCTTGTACAACGTGTGTATACGAGTGCGTATTATAAGTATTCACAACTGCATCATCCGCCCTAACATTCACGGCGCCTGGGGCGCCGGAATGTTGCGACGCCCAAAAGCTATGTTGCGGCAAGCCGCACATCGCCTACGGTGAGTGTTGCAGGAAACAACCATTCATTTCAGCTACTCGTAAAAATTGCGCCCGCGCAATAGCTAATACATACAATTACATACCCTGGTACACACGCGAATGGCCGTATTTTCGCGAGTTTGTGTCGAAATTGAGTTTTCACCCAGAGGAGAGGAGATCTTTGGAGAAATTAGCGACCTGGGTGGCGGGTATCTTCCTGTCGCGTTGTGGGTATTAGCCACGGCCAGGAGGAGAGGCTCCCGCCGTGTGTAGAAGAGAGAGTTATAGCCGCGGCCTGGGGAGCTTCCCGCCGTGTGCGCAAGGAGAGTAGTAGTAGTGGCCTGGAAGGAGTCCCGCCACGCTGCTGCTGGATCGACCAACAAAGACACTTGTATTATGTTCCTGCTGTGTCGCTCTGCGAAAGACGGGTGGTATCAATAAGTTTTTTTAGATGTTAAAAAAAAATGGTCATCTAGGCTGGTTATGTTTACGAGTTTCATGCCCGCATTACTTTCTTTTCTTCGTTATGATCAAAACGTTCAACTATGAAATATAACGGATGCTGCCCTAATATCCGTGCACAAAACGACCGCGATTACGGCGGAGCAATGCCCCGTGCACTCTACTTGCTGCTATTATGATCAGCTGGGGACACGAGGTATCCCCTGCAGGTTCGCCTACGAGAGAGCGCGTCGCGTTGCCAATCACGTGTGTTGATTGTTCAGAGAGATAGAACGCCCTTCCTCGTGAACCCCTGTTTTCCTATCCAGAAATGCCTCCCAAGTAATACGAATACGATCCCGTTGGTAATTGCTGCGTAATTACCGTCTACCAAAGCAGTACCATAACATTGGCCCACTCTGATGAGCAGTATATGCAGAAATATGGGAAACGGGGAACCCGGTTCCGCAAACTAGAACATGAGTCGAAGATACGGCTACTCAAAACCCACTCCCACACCTCTAAAACGGCGAGGTTACGAAGCCGAAAAGGGAGGCCAAGAAAACAGGAAAGAAGGAGGCCTGTCTCAAAGGCCGGTCCCGAAGGGACACGAAAAATGTCAACGAAAACCCGCCGCTACACCACCAACAAGGCGGGGGGGGCGAGATCGCCTCTACGGAAACACGAAAAACCCAAACTACCGCCACGTACCCAGCAAGGGGGCGGAGCGAAAATGTATCGCTAAAAGGTAGAACGCAAAAAGTCTTAGTTTCCTATGGCACAGCACGAGGCCGTATTACCCAGATCGTGCCCCGGCTCGGAGCCAGGGGGGATCAATCGGCAGGACGACCCTCGGTGGGAGGTAAATCGGTGGCGGCGCTAACCGAAACGCAAATTCGACGTGGGGGAGCTGTGTATCCCAGTTATCCTGGCGCTCGTTGACGACCATGGCCAGCATTTGGGCCATGGTGTGGTTCACGCGCTCCACACCACCGTTACCGTTAGGATGGTAGGAGACAGGAGGGGGTTGTACTCATTTTCGTGCGTGGTCGTAGTTGGGGGCGTACTCATTTGTTGCTTGCCTTTGTCATTTGACCATTAACCACGCATCCCTTTCGAGACGGAGCAAGTCGTGGTGGGGGGGGGGGTCTTGGTTATAGTTTGATACTGTATCATGGACTGTACATGTGTAGGGAGGGGTACAAACTGTTATTAATAACAGAAATAGCCATGTGCAGGGAGTTTGTTTTTTTGGGAACTTGCTAGTTCTGCATCAACATGTTGGTTGTCGTATATATATATATATATCGTGTGCTTCGGCGGTGAAAACTAATGAAGCGCTTGAAATTGTATGAATTATTTAACTTACTCACTTGAGGCACCCCTACGTTTTTCTTGTGATTGGCACTCACACTGCAAACACAACAGTCATCAATACTCGTATTATATTATAGTAATAGTAGTACAAGTAATAATACTGGTTTCGCTTGGTTTTGGTTTTGTTTATGTCACTGGGAAGGCTTTCTCAGCGATCGACGCTGAAGCTCATGCTGAACCATAATACCACTCTTTCTGTCCGGATATGTAAGCACCGTTTGGTGTTCGATATTATTATCAAACGGTGCTTACATGCCCGGACAAAGTGGCAATACTACCTAATGATAAAAATAACTGCTATCTAGTTACCTCTCTTTGTTGGTTTCCCTCCGTTTGCTTCTTCTCCTTGTTTCTGTCACTGGGAATATTTGTGAGCGATTGATTGAAGTGAAGCTCATGCTGCAGATAGTCGGATGGTAAACATACGACAGCTGCTAGCAGTACTAACCTTAACAATGTGCAACATGCGCGCGACGCTTGCGTTGTCTCGGTAGGTCGCTCGCGAGTTAGAGGAGCAGACCTTGGACGGGGCCGGCTTACGCCAACTCCTGGCGCTCAAGAACAGGGAGCTGAGGCACCTTCGAAAGCTCAGCCAGTACATCCTAGAGCAGCGGAACGAGGTGGGAGAAGCCTTTCACGCCCAACATCGATCCCTTTCGTTTTTCAGTTTCGAACATATATCCCTTCGTTTTTAGTTTCGAAGAGCTATCCCTTAGTTTTAGTTTCCAACATATATCCTTTAGTTTGAGGTTTCGAACATGTATCCCTCAGCTTTTAGTTTCGAACATGTTCGTATCCCTTACTTTTTTCTGTTTCGAAGTTCGATCGGTCCATGGGTGCCGGAGTGGTGGTTCTGTAAGATACGACAAATACAGGATCTGGATGATCTATATCGATGATCTGTGTCGATGATTCTCGATCGATGATTATCGATCTAGATCGATTTATCTAGATCGATGATGTAGAACAATGATGTAGAACGATTATCTGTCTAGACGGACGATCTAGACAATGATCTAGTGTTATGGTATTGCCCTGGACGCCAGCAACACCCTAGGTTCCAGGATTTGGAAATAGAGGAAAAATAATTGACGTAGTACTTGGATGGCATTTGCGTATAGGGGAACCTGGGGACGAGTCATTGACGAGTCCTCTCTGGTCCCTTTCTGCGGGAACGCTTTTCGTCCGCTTCGGCAAAGATCAATAATACAACAAACTTCTACAAAGGGAAACTACAAGTGAGTGGCAACGCGAGACCTGCTATATAATAGATAGGCAAACCTGAAGGGTGATACGTGTGTGTCCCCGTAGTACCATATCCTTCGCCTGTCTGTGGTATTTACTTGGTTGCAGTAGTGTTGCTTCGATTTTGGGTGGGCGTAAAATATGAGTTAACATTGGTCCTACTCAAGTCAGTTCTTCCAATCTTTGCGTGAAACTTAACTTTGTACACAAAAAAACATACCTTGGAGCACCTGAAGAGGCTCGTCCATATATATATATATATATATATTTATTCCTGAGGAAACGCCTTACTGTTATTTGACCTCTTTGAAGGCCTGTGATTGGTCCGGACACATTTTCGGCGCTAGCGCCATTCCTAGGCCCTTAACGAAAAAACTGGCTGTGTCACCCTCTTCCAGTATTCATGGCGGTCAGTATGATAATATCTAATGGATGGCATTCGAGATTTGTATATTGCGATCGGCATTCGTGGCTGGCAAAATTTGGAGTTTCTTGCCTGAACCAGCCTGTAGGTCCGGAGCTTTCAGAAATACTATCAATACTACTACAACAGCAGCAGTAGGTGCCATCTCAGAACGGTCATTTTTTTTTGTGGGTTCTGCCGATGGCTGTACTGAAAGAACCAAGGCGACAATCCACACGCCGGTTGTGTCCAACAATGCCTGCCCTGAGTGAAAAATGAAAATTCGTATTCGCGTCGACCTTTATTATTTTTCAGTTTTGCTTTTGACGCGTGCTACGATAGAGGTAGCACTTTTTGGCTTTTTTTGTTTCTGAATGACCTCCGCTCCTTAACCCAAAATCGTCAGGGTGTCATTCTTGTTTTGCGATATGATTGTCTTGTATACCTAGGCAATAAGTTTTTTAATCGGGTTGCACTTTTGGTTGACTCATAACCAGTATGTGGGTGGGTTTCAGAGCTCTTAAAGTGAGGAGCCTCAGAAAAAACGGTGCACCTCTATCGTAGCGCGCCTCTTTTAGGAGTAGACTACTGACATATGATAGAATTTCAGCAAGCAACGTGCTATATGATATGATAGGGGTGACACTTTTTCGCAAATAAAAAAAAAACGTTTCTGAATTGACGGGGGCAACCATTGTAACCAATATAGCCGTTGTAACCAATATAGCCGTTGTAACCAATATAGCCGTTGGAATTCCTTGACGGGGGGCTCCTTCAACCGAACAACCATTGTAACCAATATACGAGCCGTTGGAATTCCTTGACGGGGGGCTCCTTCAACCGAACAACCATTGTAACCAATATACGAGCCGTTGTAATTCCATTCCGTTCGTCGTGGTGGATCATACCTGGTATAATATATTTTCTCGTGTTGTACCTAATGTACGAGGCAACGGAGGCGTTTCGTCGGGTTAAGCTTCCACGATTCTTGGGCTAAAAAAAAAGGTATAGAGAGCACCCCTCCCGTGAGGAACTTGCAGACAGGGTATAACGTGCACACCGACCGTGGCATGCCTGCAACCAAACCATGACAGAAGAGCCTCAGCATTCAGATTTGAACTGCTGTAAAGTCTCAGCCGTGGATTTTCGTCGTCCATCCTTACCTCGTAGAAAACAAAACCTGGCATATATCATTAGCCCCGCAACCATACCTGGTAGAGTTTAAAACGCAACCATACGTAGAAGTCTCGACCCCGTATCTTGCCCTTCTTATCGCCACCTCGAAAATGTATCGCCCCCTACGATGCCCCCCCCCGCCCCCTCCCTAACGCGCAGGGCAACACTATATTGTGCAGGTAGCCGCACGAAAACAGGTACCTCCCCGCGTACCCTCAGTGTAGGGCTGCCCCATATTCTGTAGGTAGCCGTACAAAAAAAAGGTAGACACCTGGTACTTGGCAGCAGAAACAAAAGGTACACAACAGGCAAACAAAAGGTACACTCGCTCTTCGTCAAGAAACTTGCCAAACTCTTGACAGCGGATGGAGCCTCGACATCGCTATGACACCTCCTACTTCATTTTCACCCTTTGATCGCGATTATTTCCCAGGCCGAGACACTTTTTTTTCCGCCCCTTGTACTCTTATATACTGCCGCACATCCACTTAAACCTCCATTGCGTCCCCTCCCTCCTCGTCACCCCCCTCCTCCTCCCCTTCCTCCCGGTTCTGGTCCTTCCTGGTCGTTTTCCTCCTCGCTGATGCTGCCGCCGTTGTCGATTAAGCGGCAGCACGACACACGATCACTGCAACCACTGAAAGCGACGCCGACGCTTGGTTCCTGCAGCAAACTACCCCGATATCTGGTATGGCGCAAATACCTCCAGTTGTAGCACAGTTGGACACCTTGCCCCACGCATCTTCCTCTGCCCACTCTCGGTTCCTCTCTCCTCGGATTGCTCTTCTTCAAGAGCTCGCTATACCTCTGGGTGCGGCGCGGCGCTGTACAGTACTGGTATGATACAGGTATTGGCGATATTTCCTCGTCCGCTTTTTTTTTATTTTCCTGTTTGTCGCTTTGTCGGCGTCGCTCTTCGAGTTTTGTTCTACGAGTAACGCTGCGTGATCGGTCTGTCTGATGTCTGATGATGACATGATCACGAGGGACGCGTGTACGGTAAGGTACCTGGTTATAGTGTAAGGATTTCCCCACCTTTTCTTGCAAGCGAACGGTTATTAAAGCTGAAAAGTCGTCTGACGACTTCACGTTTGCTTGACGTTTTTCACTTTGAACGTTGGCATCAATACACAGCTGATCGTTAGATTCACTACGAATTAGATTCCCTACGAGTACTCGTACTCGTATCAGCAATCAGGAGTATCATACCAATGGTAGGAATCTAATATTTTAGAGTCGAGAAGTAAATCTAAAATGGAGCCAATCGAGCACCACTTTTCGCTGTTCGACGCGCATGGCGCACTACGAACTAACGGCGCGTGCGCAGAACAGACTCCAAACGCAACGCGACCACATCACCATCCTCCTTCTGCCTGTACTCCTGTACAGCAGTTCAACACTTCCTCCTGCTGCCTGTTGCACGTTGAAGATCGGTGTACCGGTAGCTCGAGACTCGAGAAGATACTGGCTCTTTATTTTGTCTCTGGCTCTGTTCGCGCAATTTCGCACGCCGCGCGGAATGTTTAAACTCGCGAAATGATGCCCAAGAAATTCACCCGTGCGATTCACTCGACGCGGGTGTCCAACGCCCTGGGCCGCCCAGGTGCAGCGGCGGTGCCGCCCCCCCCACCCACCCCAAGGGGTGGGTTGGACGGGGCGAGGGCGAGGACGAGTGGTGGTGGGCCATTTGTTCTTCTTCCTGTTACGCCCCGCTTCGGTTGGGAAACTCTTCATGCTGCCAAGACCCCGAACTGCACTCCAGATGTGAGTGTGGCTGTGGCTGTACGCATAGTTTGACCGAACGACGCGAGATAGCAGTCTACGGGTGATTATGGGAATGTACCAGCACGGATCTGGCGCGCTCTAGCCGAGGTTGCCCACGCGCGCGCCCGGCGTTCCGTCCTTTCGTGTTGCATCTGTTGAGAGGGCCGTGAAAACGTCGAGACTACTGGTGCATCTTGTTGAGGATCCTCGCGTACTCGACGCCCCGGGCTATCTTTGTGTGACTTAGCTCCCTCAAGTTAGTCAGTCCTCTGTGCTCCTGCGTACCAGGTCCAGCAGTACGAGAGGCTATCTTTGTGTGACTTGTGGCTCCCTCAAGTTAGTCAGTCCTCTGTGCTCCTGCGTACCAGGTCCAGCAGTACGAGGTACATACCGCGTGTGGGTGGCGTGGGTGTGGTAGTCTAAATCGATTTACTTTTGATGGGAGTCGACTTGCAGCTTGCAGCAGCAGCAGCTTGCCTGTGGATTTGACGTGTGTGTTTAGTTTTGTTTGCACTCCCTGTTTCTGCCTTTTATTTTTGTCTTGCCGTTTCTTTTTTGTGACGCCCTTCTGTTGGTCTACCCGCTGGACTGCTCGTACCAGCAAGCAGCAACCTGCAACCTTGACCTGCCTTGCTCCTTGCCCCCTCGGGACTCGTCATCTGCGCCCTGAGCCCGTATATGCTTGTTTTTATTTACTTCTTCTTTCTTTTCTTTTCTTTTCTTTTTACCTTCGTCTACTATTACACCCCCCCCCCCCCCTTCTTTTTCGGTACGTACGAAGTCGTTTTTTTCTTCTATTTGATACCTGGTACGAGTCGTACTTTCTTTTTCCCAGTGTTGTATTATACGTAGTTTTTTTTGGGAAAACTAAACTTCCCTCTTTCCACCGTCCTGCCTCAATCCTCACAGCAGCAGCTACACTCGGAGTTGTACCGTAACCAGTCGGTTACCAAAGCAGCCTTCTGTGCCCTGCCGTGTGGTTACCTGTCTAGTCATCCTTTCACAGTCATGCCTTTCTCTCTCCAGAGGGCACAGGTTCAACAAACTCGCTCTTTCTCTATTGCATGTACCAGGTATCCCCTAACCAAACATGCCGTGTACTTGTAGTTTGATACGATTTCGATTCCTGTGGAGATAAACGGCTTGTTGTAGCCTGTAGCCCTTGGTGATCACCACTCGAAGTGATGCAGGGTGCAGGGTGGTTCGATGTGTAGATGCAGCAGTACAGCTGTAAGTAGTAGTTCAATTCAAGTCAAGGAGTCGTTTTCAGTGTTTAGGCCTTCTCTTATCGATTGGTTTTGAGAATCGAAAACGAAGGTTTTCGGGCCGCAAAATCAATTGTCTCTCTT
>JAYJME010004571.1:0-10821 GCA_036873775.1 Costaria costata
CCCCCCCCCCCCCCCCCCCCCCCGTCCGACCTACCATAGCGAGAGACTTGGCATCTGTGCCAGCGGGCGGGAGTGCAAGCGACGACTGTGAATGCGAGAGTGGGTATCGCACGAGTGTTGGCACATGCGGTGAGTGAATGGGAGTGGCGGCGATATAGCGGCGATCGGTGCAGGGATAGTTCAGGAGTGGTTATCGTGGGTCACCGATGCGCACGTCGAAAGGATTGCGGCCGCTATCATGTGTTTAAGGTCGCTTGGCGGCGCGACCGATAATGGTGATTAAGGCGGAGGAAATTCTCAGGTGAACATCAGGTATAATCTATTCAAGCAAGACATGCACACCGACTGTACATTTTGGAATTTCCTTCCGATTGCATTTACCGGAGAAGACCTGTCGGGCACATTTCAGTGGGAACAACGTACTGTAACACTATTTCGCTCACTAAAGCACCTCACGGAAGGGACGCGTTCCTATTGAGCGGGTTTACCGGCGGCCTTTCTACCATGTATGCTCTGCAACCCATCGTTGCTGGCTGGAACGTTGTAGGAGTGTACGACATTATTTGCAGGCCGTCCTCCGCCCAACAGATTTACGCCTTTGTTAACATCGCTGGTATCCGCGGAAAAGCCGTAGCAATCTAGTCGCTGTTCGGGAACTCAGTTTTGATGCGGTGCGAAAGTGTATGTACACACGGAGATGCACAGTAGCAGGTTGTGCTGTATTGTTTCAGCGTCAAATACTCATGCCCTCAGCTCCGTTGACAGTGTTTTGAGATAGCTAAGCACGTACGTGTTCCACGAACTGTCAGCGTTCAGATTTTCGGAACATAACTACAGTGAAGCGTCTGTACTTCTAGCATCGTTGGGGGTCGTATTTTTGTACGTGGGGTACCAGATCTTGCTTTGATTCGCAGGGTCTCTTGGGTTAGGGTTAGGGTTAGGGTTAGCACCGTCTCAGTGTTAATGATTGCCTACATATCAGTAGCATCGTCTCAGTATTAATGATAGGTCTGGTCGTCTCAGTGTTAATGATTGCCTACATATCAGTAGCATCGTCTCAGTATTAATGATAGGTCTTGATCCGTCTCAGTATTAATGATGGCCTACATATCAGTAGCATCGTCTCAGTATTAATGATAGGTCTTGATCGTCTCAGTATTAATGATGGCCTACATATCAGTAGCATCGTCTGCTCAGGCCCCTCACTCAGTTGGCAGTCATGAGCGTCTGAGTTCGAACCGAGCCGACCATTAACACAGCGGCAGTAGATCGGTGTTCTCCGCCACCACGTCATGCCGACTATGAATTTTCTCGCTGCGACCGTGGGAAAATTCCCAGGGGGTGTGGGGGTGTACAGACCGGACGTGTCCGGTCTTTGCTCGTCGGAAATACAAAAAATGCATGTTGCCCTGCGCAGCGGCGCAATGTTGATGGATATCAATTGATTCATACCAGCAGCGACAAACACAACAAACAGTGATTGATGCCCTCCCTTTGAACGCCGCGTGATTGTTGCTTGAACCAGGTGGTACTAAGGGTCCTTCGCCGGCTCCTACATGTAAGAAATGGCTGAAAACACATAACTAGGCTGATACAACGGATTTTGCATGTGATACGGGGAGTAGATCCTGGTTGAGGCCCTCGCATTAGCTTCGATAGGGCTCGCATCAACGCCGCGCTGAACGTTTTGGTAGGATTGAAAACACCTGGAGTTATACTATTAAAAGTAGGAACTACCGGTATACCTATGTAAATGGGCATTGGCGTCGGTTGCAATCGAATAATCTAGGCGCTTTGCGGCCGCCTTCCGTTCGTTGAAGCAACCATCCTTTTGTCGATGTACGAATACTCTTACGTTCGCAGTGAACGATTGGATCCAAAGGGACTGAAGGCCCGACAATCCATGAAATGTATACGGTTACAGAGGTCGATGCGTCTTCTTCTAGTGCGCATTTCACGCAAGCTGGGTTTAACGTCAGCCCCCGCATTGTCCTTCGGCTTGGTATATATATGTGTACACATGGTCAACATAACTACACGGTGGCGACCATGTGCGTCTAGGAGTTTTGTGAAGTTAGCATTCCAAATATTTTGTGTATCTAGCCCCTTCGGGGAAAGATTCGAACGTACTGCGATGTTCCCGTTTTCTTAGCGCACATGCGCTGTATGCACCACTCTGCAACAAATCGTTTAACTGAAAGCTAGCAAATGGTGCTCGAGACAGATAGACAGCACATAGTATGACGAAGTAGGCACTGCACACGCGCAGTGTCCGGCCAAGCAGAAACCATTAGTCCCCCATGCCGTTCACATTTCAGGCAATACGATGAGCACAATAGACACATGCTACGATAGGGGTGCACCATTTGTTTTCTGGGGCTTTTCACTTTAGGACCTCGACATCACACTATGTTTTGAGTTAACTGGAAGGGCAGCCGTTTGAGCAACCCCATGGACTAGGTATTTATACAGTCAAATTTCTAAACAATACTGACATTCGGACGATTCTCGGCTAAGGAGCCCTGTTATTCAGAATTAAAAGAAGGCAGAAAGTGCAACCTCTATCGTAGCACGCGTCAATATTGTTATTGCTATGCACTCGTGAAGTTATGCCCCACATCAGTGGTTGCTGCTTCGCTCTATCGCACCAATTTCCAAATATATACTGTATTACTGTATACCCGGATATGGAACCATGCGCGAAACAAAACATCTCTTCGAACCGGTCCCGGACCACTGTTGTGTGAACCTAGCGGGCTTTACACAGATCTTGTAAGTCCTTTCCACGTTGAAGTAGGAGCAAGTAACATTATGTGTCAGTCGTTTCAATACCCGATACTCTCTGTACGGATACCACATCGAAACGCTTACCTACACGTTGGCACCGACTTCGAACAGAGAAACACGACATGAGCGCTGCCGGAAGTTGACCTCAGTGATATATGCTGTACACATGATTGGGAATGTGAAGGAGCCTTGACCTACGATAGGATATTACGTGGGCGTTAGTGTGTAAGATCGGTATCGAGCATCAGGGGTGATGGGTGATTCCCCTGCATGTGGTTCCCCTGCATCGTAACAACACGCACGTCACCCGGCGATGACGGTGCCCTGATCACAATCGCTGCTCAAGCTGTTCTCTTCGAATGGCCCCTCCGCACGCGGTTCATCTCGCTAGTCATATGGGCTGGATATAATATAGACTGTTCGCCGGTAGTCGGATGGGAAATATTGCACGCCGACATAGCAACGTCGTCTGCCGAGGTCCTTAACTCATTTCGGGGAGGAACATAGAATTTCGTACCGAACCGGCCATCAACATCGCCGAAGTACGCCGGCATTCACCGCCACCACCTCGTGACGAAAGTGCGTTGGTTCTCGCTAAAATGTGAGAAATGTCGATCAAGGGGATACGCCGAGAGGGGGTGCACAGCATGGGCGCGTTCGCTCTTTGCTCGTCGGAAATATACCTTCCACGTCGATCTACGCAAAGTTACAATTTTGCTGGGTATTCGTTGCTTCATACCAGCATTAACAACACACCACTGTATAACGCCCTCCCTTTGGACGCCGCGTGTTTGTTATTTGATACCAGATGGCACTACGCGTCCTACGTCTGCTCCTACACGTGAGAAATGGCTGGGAACAGATAACTAGGTCGATACAACTATTTTTGCACGTGATAAAGGAGAGTAGATATTGATTGTGGCCCTCTCATTGGCTTCGATAGGATTCGCATCAACGCCTTGCAGAACGGGTATTTAGATGAAAAACATGTGGAGTTTCAATACTAAGAACAACCTGGTACCGGTATAGACAATACGGCGTACGTGCGTGCATGCAATCAACCGACCCTTGTGTGTGTGGTAGGCCAAGTGGGTGTCGTTTGCCATGTCAGAGTCTGTGTCCTTCGTAACCAAATGACGTACGACCCGTGAAATGACAGTCTCGTGGCAGACAAGGAAACTTTCTAGTGAATTGCGGCCTCCGTCATTTGGTTCAAGCAAACACCCGTCTGTAGACGTACGAGCACTAACAACGTGGGAAGTGAGCACGTGTTAACTCAAAGGGACTGAGATTTCGACAATCTATGAAATAGGGCTATTTGTGCTTCGGAGACACACCCCGTACGTGGAGTATTTCTAACCCGTCTATTTGTACCATGCATATTAATGCCAAGCCTTTCCTTCCAGTAGATTGAAATGCCCTCTGTCGGTTGGAGAGGCCCAATCAACAAAGCCGAGTATGTTGATACAACAATCTGCGATACGTGACGACTTTGCTGTACGCCTCGTATTCCTTCGTTGCGCCAGAATCGGGGGTGTACTACAGCTTTGCCCCCTTCGACGGCTAGAAAACGAAGACAATACCCGTGTAATGCACGGAGGTTCGCTGGAATATGCGCGTCCAACCAAGCGCCAGGACGGAGATAGAAGCGCAAACGTTATGGACGGAAAAGAGGCATTCCGTGCAACGGTCGTAGAATCCTGCGTGCGAAGGCTCCATGGGCACCGTCGTCGCCCTTCTACAAGCAACAAGGATGCTTCACGCGTACGGCTTAAACATGTGATAATTTTTCCACCACGACCAGGCCATGCGGTTATCGGAGTGGTGCGGTAGCTGTGTCGGGGTTAATAGGAGTACGCGCACTGCGCATTCTTCGCCGCGCCGTAGATATTCACAAACTGGTTCCAGAATAGTAAGTGTTTGCTATCGGTAGGAGGCAGGACGGGTGGCATGGCTTAGCTTTGGCAGACGGAACCAGTACACAACTAAAAGCACCGTAGGTGTCTAAGGAATGCCTGCGCATGCACCCTCCCTCTCGGCAAAGCTTGAAGCCTTCGGCTTCGACGATGAAATCAATAGAGTAACAGGTAGCAGATATGCCTCCAGTGATTCTGCCGGCAAGTCGGAGATTTGGCAGACCGGTAGTTTCACGAGCACATATGATACTGCGGAAGCGCTAGAGTGACATCGTGAAAGTGCGTGTTGTCCAGCCACACCTGCAGGACGCCTCCAATACATGGCCTTGCATGATACAATCTACACGGTACTTGTAATATACAAGGTATGGTGATAGGGTGTAGCGGGCACGGGCAGTGTTGGTTTGCGAGCCCGGTATCGGCCCTCGTTTTGCTCTGCCGTGGAGTACACCATTTTGAAGGCGAGTGGGGTATACTCGGCTTTCACGCGGGGCTGCCAACCGTCCTGCTGGTGTTCAGGCCAACACCGTCCCGTTTGATTTTATCGTTTAGATACCATTTCATTTCATTATATTTTTTACTTTCTGTTTCGTATTATACGGCCACCTCGGTGCCCTGTTGCCAGCCTTACAACGTGCGTATCTGATATGTACGTACGCTGAGTGCCTTTGTACCTTGTATTTACTTTGATTCACCTGAGGGTACACGATTTCCCTGAGTTTATATGCGGAGGATTATTCCTGTTGTATTTCTATCTTTCCCGGGGTATTCTTCCACTCCAGACGTATTGGAGCCTGTCCTTTGACCACGGACTTGATTGCAGCGATGATTTAATATGGGAACAACAAACAACAACAATACTTGTCTTTTGGCTCGGGAAGAGGGGCTTGGAAGGCGGGTGGCTGAGAGCTTGAAGGAACGATTGATACGCCGCCTTGAGGCCGCCGTACATCGCCATGTATTGTTTACCGTTTCCGAACCACGGTAGACACCCTTACGCGGTAGGTCCTTCGTCGATAGCTTTAGCGCGGGTTAGGAACATCGAGGGTCGATACGCCTTGATGTTTACACGTTTTCATATATGTTCCCGAGCATTCTAGTATACCAGGTATCGACTTTGCCGCAAAAGTAGCGGGTCATCTTGTTGGTGCAGTGGACGTTGTTGCGAGGTGCTGAAGGCCACTAAATACACTTTCACCCATGTCAAAAACACACGCTCACAGGGCTTCCCCGCGGGGCTCCCACGCTTTGTTTGATTCTTCGCGTTGGGGTCCTCACACGCTGTCTCCTGGCGCCATCCCGCAGTATAGTAGACGTATTCATAGCATCATTATAGCATCTGCTACCACTCGTTCGCTCCTGGGGGGTAGACTATAGCGCGTCGCCGGGCGATGGAAAATGTGAAGGTTTATGCCCAGTAAGGCAGGGGATGTCTGCCCCCTCCCCCACACCGCCTCCTGCATGATGTACGCACGTTATCGTGGAGACCCATGTCGTGCGTCATTGAGACATGCGTATTAGTCCTGAAAACGGAGAGATCGTGTGTCGCCTTGGTGTGGGCAGCTTCACCTCTTTACAAGCAACCGCAGCTCACGAAATTGAGTCATAACGCCCAGGATAGGGTGGGCGAGGGCGTCGGGTGCACCGGGTAGTGGTCGTAGGCAGCCACAAATCACTCACCAGGTGACTTGGTGAAGTCAAAGCTGGCAGCCAGCACCACCAAAACGCCAAGAAGAAGTTGCAAACGGTACGATTAGGTTATTGTGTGCGTTACAGTAGTACGTAGGGCGATCAGTACAGTATGCATTTTTATGAAAATGCGGCTGTCGCCAACCGCTAGCTGGGTCGTTTGCGGATGGCGCGAATAATTAACATAGAGCACCCGACAACCGTGCAGGAGGGCTCATTCTGTTCCCGTTTGAAGTAGTCAAGTATTAGGCTAAACGTAGGGCAACTACGGGCAAACAAACACGGGTTTCTTGTAAATTTGCACCCGTTTTCAAAACACCGAAATAGGGGATCTTGCTTGTGAACCGTTTGACTCTATTCTAAGTCGTTTGCACTTTTTGGGGAAATGCCTACACACGCGTATTTGGCAAACTGTTGCTTAGGGTCCTTGCATGTGACCCTAATCAACCGGAGAGCTTACCGACAAATTTATGGAGTGGGGTGAGCTCCATCCCTCAGAGTTTACGCACGTATTAGGTTCCCGGGTGTGAGTGGTACGCTCTACTGTACCTCTGCACGTGTGTTTGCCTGCCTTGGGATTTGTGCGGAGCGGCTCTTGTACAGCCACACCCTGGACGATAACCTATTGAATAAGCCTACTGGTATGTCAATAGGTTGGGGCATTTTATGTCGATACCTATGGACACCTTCAAAGGGTATGCGATTTTTTCGATCGAGGCCTATTGGTTTATGGACACCTTCAAAGGGTATGCGATTTTTTCGATCGAGACCTATTTCTTCAACCAATAGGCCCAAACACATTGGCACAATACGCTATTGTTCTTAGGATAGGTGTGTGAATCTGTTTATCGATACTTCTTCGACCAAGCGGTTCTGAGAAATAGACACAATATGATGTTGTTCTTACAGCAGGTATGTCACATTGTCGATTGATACCTATTACTTTGACCGATAGATGTCTTAAATTGTCGATCGATACATATTACTTTGACCAATATGTATGTGAGATTGTCGATCGACACCTATTATTTTGACAAATAGGTATGTCAAATGATCGTTCGATACCGATTGCTTTGACCAATAGGTATAACGCCCTGGACAATAGTCTATTAAACATGCCTATTGGTGTGTTAATAGGTTGGGGTCTTGTATCGATTGTCGCCTGCAATAGGAGGGTGGAATTGTCGATCGATTCCTGAATATTTGCCCAACACGTTCAGAGAAGTCGGAAGGATGGATATCCTCGAAACAATAACACACTTATTAATAGTGGTCTTTTGTTTTCCCACAGCCGCAGCAGGTTTCGATTGATATCCTCATAAACCTATCTTTCAAAGTTTCCACCTGGTATTATAGCAATTCTGCTGTTTTAAGACAAAAGAACAAGCAGTAGGTCAAGGTATATGTTGCTGTCATCCAAGGTATTAATTCAAACACTAGGGTATACGGTATGCCAGGTATGTTGTTCTTAGTCAATAGCCCTAGACAATAGGGTATACATTAACAAGCATAGGCATCGATCAATACCCTTGCAGACCTATTACATTAAGCAATAGGTATCAAATCGATATAATCGCACACATGTCGCTTTAACAAATAGGTGTCGATTGGTGGCGATGAAAAGGTATTGTTTGAAAACAATTATGTTGGAAATAATTTTCAAATGATATTGGTGCCCGAGATACCTACCGATAGACATGTTCGCAAGCATATCGGTCGGGACAATAGGCTATTGCGGCCACTACCCTAACCTTATTGTTGCTTGCAACGCCTATCGATCGACCCCGAAACCAAGCGATTGTGTCCCGCGATAGGTATCGACCGTCATAAATTTCGACATTTGTTTAACCCAGTAGCCTATTTGATAGGATATTGTCCAGGGTATAAGAAGGACCTGAACGGCACACGAACAGGTCGCTCTAGAATATTGAAAGCTTGAGCTTCACATCGAACATGAATAAATAGTGATCGCCACCTTGTTGTTGAGAACATCTACCTAAAGCTTCTAAGGTTACGACTAGGACAAACAGCACCGAATCCGGGGATTCTTCGCCGTGCTGAAGGGGAGTATGGCGTGCATAGTTGATGACGAACTAGAGTAGGTTGTACCGAAACTGGGTGTATTTGAGGGCCTTGCTCTCCAACAGCGAAACAATAGAACGATGAAAAGTCTACGTATCGATACCTATCGCCCGAAACAGTAGATTTGGTGAAAGGTCTATCGATACCTATCGTCCGAAACCAAAGGTTTGGTGAAAGGTCTATCGATACCTATCGTCCCAAACAATAGGTTTAGTGAGCTGTCTATCGATACGTATCGTCCGAAACATTAGGTTTGGTGAAAGGTCTATCGATACTTATTGTCCGAAACAATAGGTTTTCGTGTTTCATATATCGCCCGAACAATACCAATCTTGAGCTGCCTATCGGTAGCTATTTCTGTCAGCGATATGTTTAGAAATTTACATGTGGTTACAATATTGGCCGAACAGTAAGTCCAGCAACATGCCTATCGATACCCATTGTCGGCCACAATGAAATTCAAACAGTACCAATCGATACCTATCACACGCAACAGTAGGCCTCCTATTGGAATAGGATCCTATGAGACAGGATACCAGCAGCAGCAGCGCTAGCAAACCACCTACCAGGTAGTTTAGAGCTCATCGTTTTAGCTGAACGGGGCATTCCATGTTGGGGTTTTTACAAAATTATCAGGCATACATAAACGGGTAATGTTTTAATCGTCTCCGGGTAACCACGTTTGAGACGATGGATTTGAAACAGAGATCCAAATGTGTTGAATACCCGTCGGGGCGGGGTTTCAAGAGATATGCAGGGAGCTAGCGACGGGGAGTTTATCACCTGCACTCGAAGACTACTCTGTCGCTTTTGGCCTGCGTTGGTAGGGTGCTTCGTGGGACTCGTTGGTTCAGGCACGTAGCTGGCTGCGCTCGCCTGTGTGCGCTGGTATAAGAGTGCTTGGTGGGACTGCGTTGGTTCGGGCACGTGGCTCGCTGCGCTCGCCTGCGTGCGCTGGTAAGGTGTTGGTGGGAGAACCCAAACGTATGAGATACGTTTTATATTTTTAATTACCGATTTCCATTGGGCGGTGGAAATCTTGTCTGACATCGTCCTAAACTCCTGAAGCTTGGTGCATATATCATGCGCCAAATGAAGGGGAGGGGTGGATGATGCATGACAATAACTCATGCCTGTTACACTTTTGAAACAAACACCTTGCCAATGGCCGACCACACGACTAAAGAGAAGGAGCAACAAAGCAATACGTAGATATCTTGATATCTTGAAGGATAGAAGCTGGTACAAAATGTGGGGGGAATGTTCGCCAAGCTTTCGACAGCGAAGTTCTACTCGGGAGCATGAGTGGGGTAGCTACCAATGGTGAAACGTACATACGACGAAGGAAGCGACGTACGGGGCATCCCGATGTGTGAGAAAGACGTTGTGTTATGCAAGCCGTCCTTGAACCTTGCACGGTAAAAATGACCTCCGTGGAGAAAAGCAACCAGTAGAGCAGCGGGGCAAGAAGATAAAAGACCCGATCGTGAGACGCCAGGATGGTTACCATGCAGATCACCTAATGCAAACGTGGGGTACTTGCGTTAAGAGTGTTGAACTTGGCGCCAGGCTACGAGCCCGTGTTGGAGACACTATTTAGTGTGGCACGCAGGCAAAATAAGTGAAAGACACCAGAACGTCAACGAGTACTAGGATTGGGAAGTACCAGTAACTAGAATACTTCCCACTACAAATACTTGGTATGAAAACCAACAAGCTGTAGTGGGTGGTAGTCTCGGATGCGATTACCAGAAAGACAGTGAGGCAGGGTGGGTGGAGAAAGCAAGATTGGAATGGTAACGTATTAGTAGTTATTGATATTCGGAGTTCCTAGCGACATGACGATAATAGAGTTCAAGAGGAAGTGCGACGAAGTAGGAATGTACTGCGTTGCATTAATACAAGTAGAAAGGGAGGGAGAACATTTCCGAGTCACGCAAAAACCAAAAGCGGGAATGGAGTGGCAGCGGATAGAGACAGAAAAGGTGTCCGCATGGGTTAGAATACTGGGGTGGAGGGTATGCATAGCTCATGGAATATCGAATCTAACCTAGTCCGTGGGTGAACGGAGGCACGGGGATGCAGGAAAAAGTAAGTGGCAGAATAGGAGAGAAACATAGTGGCGTAGAGCAAGAAGGCAAAACCGGAAACGGAAACAGAAGGGAAACTTAAAGAATAGAATGCAGTAATGGCAAAGACGGAGAAGAAACGAAAGACAAGAATAGAGAGGATAGTGAAACGAAGAAGAAGCTGAGTATAGGATCATGGAACTTATGTAGATTCGCCACGGAAAATCGCAAGAGGATAGAAATAGCCGAACAAGTAAGTAAGAGCGACCTAGACATAG
>JAYJME010004572.1:0-10820 GCA_036873775.1 Costaria costata
CTTTACATGTCTATTGTCTGGTGGCTTGTTTTACAGCGTCGTTGCCACTCGACGCCAACCCATATTTGTCTAGAAGGAGGGGGGGGGGGGGTGTTGAGAGCACTCATATACTCGGTTGCGAGATATTTCAGTAACGTACTAGGGGTTGCCACAGAGACCACAAGCACGTTTTTTTGTTGAGGTTTCTACGTCGAGAGGTGATCGTCCACCTCCACTCCTTGATTTTGATGAACAATATACATATACCGTTTGTGTTTCTACATCATGAGTGCCCAGCACTGAGCCTGTTTTAGAGCTACCGTACACACTACGAGATTCTTCATGACGGTAAGGTCTCTGTCGAAGTTCTTCGACGTGCCTTCGTATATGAGGATCTTTGCATCAACTTTGTATAGGACAACACTGGTGCATTTCAGATAGCGGTTGACCCGGTTACCAACTCGAACTCGAAACTCATCGATGTTCACCGCCACTCTCTGCGAGAGGTTATAAAGAAGGGGGAGTTTCAAACTTCAGGTGTGGAGTCCACATTCCAGTACGCTGATTGGTTGATCTAACCGCTGTGTAAGAGTGCGTTCCGTTTCCACCGGAAATTCATCACGAACAGCAGTGATGTCTAACTTGACATGTCGTTTACCTGGATTCTGGTTCTGTTTTTTAGTTCATTGGCCCCTTGGTGTTTGCGATTTCTGAGATGCTGATCGAGTACATCATACAATCCGTTCGCTAGCATCTTCAAGGCATGATTTTGTCTAAAATATGGTGTATCTGTGGTCCGCATATCGTAATTGTGGTCCGCGCTCGGAATGTTCTCGCAAGTTTCTCGGTAGATGCAAAAGCGACGCAGCCGCGTTTCTCGCCCGTTTCTGGTCCGTTTTGGGTCCGGTTTGGGTTAGGGTTAGGGTTAGGGTTAGGGTTAGGGTTAGGGTTATGGTTAGGATTTGGGTTGAGTCTACGCCTGTACCTTGATCCCACCAGCAAGTGCTCCCTGGCTCGCAGAGCAATGCGAGAAGTGAACATCCCGCCCCTAGGAAGATCCTTGCTAATGAATTGTATAAGGGGCTCTGCTTATGAGGTAATTATTGCTTGGATTCTGGTTGTGGCTTCTACAGTTTCAACTTTTGTCGCTTGAATTGAGGAATATGACGGTATATATTTCAGATCTTGGTATTAGTTGATTAAGGATTTTTGGGGGTTTGAATTGGAGATTCGAGGCCATGGTTTTACTGAGGATTGCACTGATATGCCGTTGCTCTAACATCCCGACCGGTATGCCCTATAATGGCATAAACACCTAATGCTCGATATGTGTACGGGGGGATTCGAGATTGAGCTTAAGATTGATATCCTGTTTTTGCACTTAATTCGGGTCAATATCACTAAGCTGATGCCTGTCATTTTAGCGGACATATGTCCCTAGTAACGATGGCTGAGTGATGATCACTGAGCTGATGTTGGAATAGGATCCGGCATCGTTTGAAAACAGGAACGTTGAGAACAAGAATTTGAGATTCTTGTTTTAAATTATTGAAGTTTCGTTTATTTCGTTTGAATATAAATTTCAGTTTTAATATATGGTTCTGAGAATCAGGTAAACATTGATTATTATTTTTAAACATTTGGTATTGTTATTTGATATTACGGTTTCACACCGTTTTGTGTATTTTTGACTCCGATAATGAGAGATGGATCACCGGCAAGGTGTACCTAGTTACGGCGGCTGAAAGTTGAGTACTGAGCGGATGTTGGAGTATAATTTGGGTGTTAGGTTTATTTTGATTTTGGAACACGGTGATAATATATTTTAGGCTACCTTTTGGATCCCTTCCACCGAGCAGGAAGGCTGTTGGGAGTTCTCATATACTCGGTGCTGATATATATTTTGTGGCAGTATTCAGGGTTTCCGCAGAGGCAACAAGCATATTTCTCTGTTGAGTTTTCAACGTAAAGAGGTGCTTGCGCACCGGCACTCCTCGTAAGCGACGTACCGGTATAAACATATAGCTTTTGTGCTTGTACGTAATGTGTGCCTTGCATTGAGCCTGTCTCAGCGCCACCCTAACCACTACGAGGCTGTTCATCACAAGCTCACAGCTTACAGGCGTAATTGGTGTCGTAATCCTGATCTATCCCTGATGTGGCCACATGGCAATCGTTCCGCGACGTGAATGCCTGATGGAGCGAGGACTGTATCTCTGCCTGAATAATATCTCGACCGGGCAGCTTACGGTGTCCATACCCAATCCATCGCCCTATGTATAGTAGGCCTCATATACATAATGTTGGCATTGTTCTAGAGGGGCGTACTTGAGACGAGCATTGTGGGTCATACCCGCCATTTGTTAGCGATTCCGATAAGTTTCAATAACGCTATGAACGCCCGAAGTGACCACAACCGGTACAGTCTTTGTTGCCTTACACTTTATTGCGAAGTTATTGGTCTGGTGCATTCGGCGATTTTCATGCTATATGCCTGTCTTCTACGAGTATTGATTATTGTTGGGCAGGCGATGCGGGGCTTGCGTTCGCCGTGCAATAACCTGAGGAGTGTTTCATTTTGCGGGAGTTCGCGCCCTCTCCGTCAGCAAGGATATGGCGACTCTCGCAGACGGGTTAACAAGGGCTTTCACGCTGGATCTTGAACCCAACTTTGAAGCTATCTTGGTTTCCTTGCAAAGCGACACTAATATTTGTATAATCCTTACTTGCATTGTTGCATAGGGCCTGGTGAGGCAGAACGTGCCCGGCTCCATTGGGTTCGGTTACATCGCCAAACAAGAGATTAAGCTCTTTACGTTTCCGTCCGAAATTGATGTCCAGGATGATAGCCCGCAAGCAATGGGATATTTGTCCCCAACACGGCCACCTGTTTGTTTGCGTTTGCGCAGATGCTACGCCGTTGTACCTCGATGATAAGTATATCGCTGAAGTTCATCCAAACGTGTCCGGGTACACGTACACGGTTCCATGTTCTGAGGTGGGGAAAGTATTTTGATGTTACGATTCGCAACCTTATGTAGTGGTTGGCGTTTTTGCTTGTGGTGTTCCTTCCTGCGGCGCTTGGTATGCGTTATACGTCTGTTGGCGTTTGCCTGTCAATCGGGCGTGTGGTTTAACATCTAGGTATTATCTCGACATTATGAAGGTATCTCAGGTGGTGTTGACGTTTTCGAACAGTACCGGAAAACAGAAATATAATGATTAAACGTGTTCAAATCGTTTGAAAAATGATCGGTGACGGTTCGCATTGTTTCACAAAAAAATTAACGGTCGGCATGCGCACGTCGTGATGGCCGTAACACATAGCGATAGAACGATCGCCAGCGCTGGAAACAACTAAACATCGGTGTGTTCTCCCTTTGATCCTGTCCATCTTTATACAGTATATCGTGAACTTATTATATACTGGTACTATTCATATGCCATGCACGGTGTTGGTTTTGCTTGCAAGAATACTTGAGGTAGCTGGTCGGACCTAAATTTGTCGGTCAGACGTAGTAAACGTATGATAGATATGATGGGTTTCTTGGAATCGTGTCTCATGATTGCTAGGAGTACCACATGGAACCTAAGTCACTTGGTTATATCCAAACAATATTTCACGTACGAAGCATACGTTGGGCGTAGCTGTTTCGAACGAAAATGTATTCCTGAAAATTCGGCCGCCACAATGGTACACGACACAAAACAACAATGTCCTAAAACTCTAAATGAGTTACGATGCACATGGTTGCCGCGTGTATGTTGTGTTCGGTAAATGAGCTTCGCGCATGTCATCAGAGCGCACCATGGTATCGATACGCCCCATAGAAACGTCCTCGTAAAGCACGATTTTGAATATAAATACATGTATGATTATGTTGGCGCTTGCGTGAGAGCAGCCGGAGGGCCTGTTGTTTGACCAGGTTTTGAGCCGTCCGCTATGGTGGGGTCCACCTCTCGGCGCGCCGTTTCCTGGACGTGCCTCAGCTTGCTCGCCCCGCCCTACCCTGCGAGTAGCATCCGCGGCCGTGCTCGCGGCGTGTCGTGGCGGCCCCTGCTAAACTGCGTTATTGGCCAGTTTTCTGTTCCAAATATCAAGTGCGTAGTCGTACCAAAAAAAAAACAAAGGTCTTGGAACACAAAAAGCCAGTCGCTATAGCGTAGATTTATAGACATCCTGTGTCGTACCCATGCGTGCCTGGGTTCGAATCCCAGCATATGCACTTCGTTTTCCTTTTTTTGTGTTTACGAGTACGTACACTTTTGTTCCCCATTTGTTTTTGCTACGTACGAATCGCACCTTTATTTTGCTTGGTGGTGTCTGTCGACACAACAGGTAACGGTACCGACTTATACGACGTTTGTAGCCATGGCCTCAACGTCGATGGCTTGAACGTCAACGCGGGGTCTGATACCCACTGCAGCCGTGACAGTGTTTATTGGGGATCGTTTCAGAGGGTACAGCATGCCCATCCCTTTTGCGGGTTTTCCCGATTTTTTTGTGTTTTCGCAGTTTGCCTCTTTTGACTATACTTAACACTGCTTCTGTAGATAATCCTTAACTATAACATAACCATCGATGGAGGTGACAACACAAATATTAACCTTAAGGTCGTCGACGATAGATGCCCAACCGATATGATGTTCAGCGACGTACTCGTAATTCATAACTTCTTCCACATCGGATGTTTACCGGTACAGTATGCCTTGTTGTGACTTCTCGACAAGTCAAAATCATACAATTTCACATACCAGGTACGGCACTTCCATGTATACTCACGTGTGGACTCCGTTGAAATATTACAACGTGTTGGTAGATATATTTCCGGCTAATCGGGCTTCTTAAGTAAGAAACTACGAAATGTCCTTACTCGTACTCGTTATTGGTTTGGTTGCGTACCTAGGCTATTAAATTATTCATCGGTTTCCATTTC
Source organism: Costaria costata (assembly GCA_036873775.1). Classification (NCBI taxonomy): domain Eukaryota; class Phaeophyceae; order Laminariales; family Agaraceae; genus Costaria; species Costaria costata. The sequence continues at coordinate 4,917 of JAYJME010004572.1, forward strand.
CCTTTTCATTATAGCCCTGCGTTTGCTGGGGGTAGAGAGCTCCTCGGGTGAGGTAAATCAGGACGAACCTTATGTACTTCTACCGTGTGTTACACGCCGTTTGTTTGTGCCTGGCGCATGATGATCACCAAGGCGTAATGAAACCCTGACTGAGAAGTGGGGTGGTGGAAGCTGTCTATGTTTGAGTTTCAAAGTTGACCGTAAATGCACGCTTTCAAACGTCTGGAGGCCTTAGGTCAACGGACCGTGAGGCGCGATGTATCTCGGATACCCCGTGTTAGCTCGAGCTAATGCCCTACCTTAACCTTTTTTGAGGTGACTCGAAACAACGAACATTTTCAACAGTGTGTAAACATGGGTGACTGGCTATTACACCATACGTATTCGTTGGAAAATATCCTCACTGTTATATACTTGGTAGAGGAGGTAGTACTGAGAAACCATGACACATAAATCAAAAGAGCTCATGTTACAGGTCGATAACGTATTGCTAGGTTCTATCTCGGCACCAGCCTCAATTGATAGTGCCAACAATGACGCGTAAATTATGACAAGCAAGCCAAGATAGGTTATATATGAGCTTTTCACACATATAACTATTTCGCGGTCGCCGTCGTTGATCTTCCAATCCAAGACAAGTTGTTGTTGTTGTTGTTGTTGTTGTTGTGGTTGTTGTTGTTGTTGTGGTTGTTGTTGTTGTTGTTGCTGTTGTTGCTGCTGCTGCCGTTGCTGTTGTTGTTCGTGTGACTGTCGCGTGAACAGCGGTTGCGCGGTTAGTAGATTATCTTACTCCATGCTTCCAGCGCAAAATAAAAAACTAATGCACCTCTTCTGCCATAGACCTGTTTCGTAGACGGCGGTGTATTCGTGTATCAACGTTTGTGTGCAGCGCTTGCCACAAAGTACGTGTAATCACGATTCCACCGTTAAGAACATTTTACGAAAAAATACGATTAAAACACACGTCGTCGAACCTCCTCGTGCCACATATACAAACATTACAGTAGTAGTCTAGTTAGTGACGGCCAGCAGGCACGCCGTCATGAAAGCCTTGTAGAAAAAGGTGTTGAAGACTTGTTAGACGAACGTTATTTTTGTTGGTGGCTGATATTGTGGGCTCAAAAGCGATGTGTGGCGTGCTTGCAAACCTAAGGATGCGTTGTATTTCAGGAAAATTTTGACTTCTAGCGATGTACGGCGCTTATTCATGTCCGTTAGTTGCTCTCAGTACGGGCTAATCATGCACGTTGACGTCGTCCCTGTAAGGTAACGGCAAAGAGCTCAGCTGTTCGAGCGAAGAGGTATTGAAACTGAAAGTGATTTCCAATTATGACCGATGGCTCCGGAGAAATCTAGCGAAGGGCTCGGCAAGCAACAATGCACCGATCGGAGTTCATATTTACAGTAGTTTGTAGAATACAAAAAATCATTGTGAAGTATTAGCCAACGTATTTGTCAATTTCTGACGAGTAGCCTATCATACCCACGGGGCGAGTCTTCGTCCATGGACGAATTCATCTCAAAACCGGGGGGCCAGTACTCATGTCGACACGGAATACCCTCAAGAAAACATGGGGCAGGTACCCATGCCATGGGAAAGCTTAATTGCATGGGCGCATGCCCGCGCAAAGAGGGCGAACACACCCTTTAAAAAAACAGGGGCCAGCATTCGAACCGCGAAGGGACACCATCATCTCGCCAAGATGGGACAAAGGAAAGGTGGGAATAAAGCCCACTACATAAACATGGAGCAAGTACTTCCCTATATAGACATGAACGACGAATGCTTACGCGACTATACGTCAAATCCATTTGTATTCGCGCGGTAAATCAAGTGTTGAGCGAACAGGTACGATATAAGATCGATGTAGCTTTGGATAAAACACATTTTTAGTGATCAGACAATTTTCACGGTCTATGCAACTGCAAGGCGCATGCAACGACCGTCACGCTTAAGACGTAAACACCACATATTTCGTGGGCTAGTTATCACTCTACAGCGATAAGCCCTCCTCGTCATTCTGCCTGAGCAGCTGGACTCGTACCAAGGCGAACGGAGTATGTTCTAATCAAGGTAACCGGCATTTATTTCGAAAACAATTTCGAATCAAACTTTTCTCGACGTACCATAAACTAGACCAACTGCTCTATTAACTGAACTTCCGTCACTGTGTCCGACATGCTCGTAGAGAATGATCATCCCATGCACTCCCATCCACACGAACGCTGTATTAATTGTGTGTAGGTGTCACTTCATCTCCTACATGCTTTCAGCGGACGGCATCAACAGCACACCTACACCTCCATCTCCCAAAACACCCTACGTATTATCCTCCTACCCTCTGAATCTTCTACATGCTCTTAGCATACGGAATCAACAGCTCCTACACCACAAACCCATTTCTACCCGATTTACTATCCTCATCCTACTCCTTGTTGTAACAATCCTACTCCCCCTTTTACTCCTCCTCCTCCTCCTAAACATCAAGCTTCGATCCTGATGTTTACCTATACACGGTTGCCCCTACTCCGGCCCTCTCCCTCCAGCTGTGCTATCGTACATGCATCGTCGCAAACGACGGTGCTCAGGCCCCCGGCGGTTATAATGCCCTTTGCCGCGCCGAATGTCTCAACCAAGCATCTGTACAAATAATTAGATGGGAATGAAAAAAAAGGAAGACCGAGAGTATCAGCGTCGAAGTCGGGAATCCTCTCCCCGATATGAAAAACCCTGGCTTATACGTAACTAATTATACCTTGTTCACTCTGAATGAATAATGCCCTGTACATTGTCGGAAGGCAAATAATACAATAATACCTATGGTTTGGGAGATATATTTGGGTACGGGCTCATAACCCTTGCATGGTTTCCATAAAAATTGCCGTATAACCCTGAGTGACATAGTATTTTAAGGATGCACAGTACCGGCTTGTTGGGATTTGTAAACGACTCGGATCGTCCTAGTACCTACGCCACCTGAAAAAAAGGGGGTGAAGAAGAACAAACGTCGAACCACAATTCATACCCACTTTTAAGTCGCTATGACCCGAAAATATATCAGGACAGTGCGGTTGACCTAATTGTCTTCCAATGATCTGTTCAACAGATGACGTAAGCAGCAGCGCATACGAACGTACCTGGTAGCTATTAAAACGTAAAACGCGTTGTCGTAGCTATATCATCACGCACATAGACCCTAATCCTATTACATATTTCCATAACTTTAACCGATCGTATACGGCGCGGGTTGGAAAACATAAGGCTGCAACCAACATCGTCAACGCCTACTTTTGTCCGTGGCTGGCGGACGCCCTCCCTGCAGATCGGTAAAAGGAGCAACGTCGACGGTGTCGTTGATGCCACCTCGAATTCAGATTGCTGGACAGCTGGGACGCCTTCATCGCTGACCATGGTGCGCTCCAAAACATCTCCGTCGACCAGGCCAGGAAGTTTTTAGCCCTCGCCCTTCAAACAGCCCTGTGGGGTTCAGACCGCACATGCTCTGGGACGGAGGCAAGCGAGAGTTTTGCAAAATGTCGCGCCGTGTTGTCATTGGAACGAGCAAGTGGAAAGCCAAGCGCTTCGGACATCCATGGTTCCTCTGCAGCACAAGCCTGGGAACAGGCTTGACGGCAGCCCGACAGCACCATCTCCTTATCGAATGAGGAGGCGGAATCGTCTGGGATCGAGAGACCTGCACGAGTCCCTTCATCCGTAGTGACTATGTCGACGGCGCGCGCCGAACCTGACAGCATGGAGAGTACGTCGAGGTCAAACAAACGATATTTGCCGGAGGACCGAACGTACGTTCTTTTGACGACCTTGACTGCCGAATCGTTCGCGGACGCCGTGGTAGAGAGGAACGCCCCCAGAAGACTGTTTGTACTGGTCTGGGGTCTCGTCAAATTATCATACCCCAACAAAAATGGGGGACTATGTTCGCGCAACGAATAAATCTCGGAGAATGACATGCATTTTTCCGCGTATCATCACTGAGAACGATCCAGTTCGAATCCTTGAAGGCGACGACGACGGGGGACTCCATCCCGCAACCATCGCTGCTGCCTCCGAGGCAGTTAAGGCAGGTTTCAAGTATTTCAGGTATATAGGTGAAACTCTGTTTCCTGTACATAGTTCTCCTCTTGATATATGCACAAGTGCATATACAGGTCAATTAGCAGTGAACCGTTTGTCTGATGGCAGCAAAGCCTTCTTTAATTGGCTAAATATATGGTTGACGTCGCCTGTGCAGCTTTGGCTACACGGGCTCCATACGTTTTCATTCGTATTCGCTGCTTAGAACATGTCTAGATGAACCAAGTTGTTATGTTATCTAACGTTTGTCTACATGACAATCACGATGAGCCAACAACGCCCTGTGTCTCGAAGCCCAAATTTGATACTTAAGTTTATGTATAGGGATGCACGCTGTCAAACCTACACGCTGAAGCCGCATACACTTGGTATAACATAATTTTGTTTAGACAGATACTAACACTACCATAGAACTTAGCCATGAATGACACGATCACCAACGCACTTACAGGATATAAAATCAAACTTTGCTACTTTTTCCCAATATACCAGGCACTAGTACCGGACACACTCCTGGAGGTCAGAGTCTCACGTCTGGAGGGTCAAATGGACGTAGCGACGTTGATCGATTCAGCCCGCTGGGTCAGTGATGCCGGCACTGACTATTTCGTCGACAAAATGAAATCCGAATACGTTGAAGTGGTCATCGTCGATATGGGCGCCGCCGCGGTGGGTCCTCGTACGACCACGGCCTTATAAAAATGGCTTCACTCACCTAATTACTATATATAAACCCCCACCCTAACCAAAGCAACACTTAACACGACGCGTGCTACGATAGAGGTTGCACCTTTTGCCTTTGTTGTTCCTGAACATCAGAACTCCTTATCCCAACATCATAGGAAGGTTATTTTTGTTTATTTATAGGAGTTGTTTAACCCCTTTGGAGCCGGAAACGGTTATTGGGGACAAAACTACTTGGAAATAGTGCGGGATAATGTTTTGGGGTAGTGAAAGAGTTAAATGTTAAATACCTAGTCCATGGGTTTGCTCATCGGGCTGCCCTTCCAGTTTACTCAAAAACAGTTTTCGGGTGTGATATGGAGCTCCTCAAGTGATGGAGCCCCAGAAAACAACATCATGGAACAACACCTCTATCGGAGCATGGGTCAGGCATATCATAGTACGGTAGGGGTGAGCGGTGTTGTTCCGTGTTTTTTCTGAGGTTACTCATTTGAGGAGCTCTCGCTCCCTCCCTCCCTCCCTCCCTCCCCCCCAAAAAAACCTGACTTTGAGGGAAAAAATAAACGACCAATCCGATGAGCAAGCAATTCCATGCCCTACGTAGGTATACGGTACGACGACCAAATATCGTAAAAAATATTAAACGAGATTTGGCGGTTCTTCGGTTTAAACGACCGACCCGATGAGCAAGCAATCCCATGGCCTACGTGAGTATGCAGTACGACGACCAAATACCCTAAAAATTATTAAACGAGATTTGGCAGCTCTTCGGTTAAGGAGCCTGCCCCGTACGTCAGAAACAAAATCGCCAAAACATGGAGCAACACCCCTATCGGACGCATGCTACGGTATAGGGGTGCACCCAGAATTTTCTGAGGCTGTGCACTTGAGGAGCTAGCTAGAGCTCTATGCCCAACCTAAAAACGTATTTGGGTAAAAAGAAAACTGCTATTATGCCCGATGAACAATCCCCATGACCTATTTAGGTATACAACGAAGAAGATTGCAAAATGAAAACAAAACACCGGCGATTTTGGGTTAAGGAGCTTACTATTACGGGGGACCATAGTAAATAGGACCAAATATTGTTAGCAAAAATAGGGAAATCTATAGGTTTTGGTGTC
>JAYJME010004573.1:0-10820 GCA_036873775.1 Costaria costata
TATTACTATGAAACTGCCTCGTGGGTGCCTTACCATATTCACACTACGTGATACGATCATTCCCCTTGAATTGTGCGGAACTAGGGCTCTCCACCCTGCACGGGGGGGGGGGGTGTACTCATATCATGCACGGCCGTAGTCGTATGAACATAGACTCTCGCATCCCTACTATGCCGGGACGGAGCACGTCGGGTTTTCACCGACCAGGCAGACATTGCTACGTAGCACCAAGCGCGAATCGCCCTGAGGTGTTGGGCGAGTCGCATCAACGGTGAACTGGGGGGTCTCTTCCTCGCGGGGACTCTTCGGAGTACAAGTACAAGAGGCCGTACAGCAGTCAATACTGCCCTGCCCAAAACACTGGTGTTCCGCGATAAACTCAGCGCTGCAGGGATTTCGTGTACGAGGAACAGAGGAACAGGCCGCGAAGGAAGAGGACGGAGGGCAACTCGCCAGCTGCGTTGGAGAACCCCCCACTTCCGATCTCGTGTTTTAGTTCCCCAAATAATATAGGCCTATATTAGAATAAGAAGCAACCAACTAACAACGAAGGCTTGCTTCTATCGTGTGGGGGAGTTGTAAATCGTGCTCAGAGTCGAGCGTTACACCAAATTCTAATGGTAGCCTATTTTATGCTCAAGGAGGCTGCTTAAGAATGGTATCACAATAAGGTTTCAAGGCTCGCTGAGATTGGGATTTCTCGCCGTCGGGCCCATACTGCTGTACTGCTGCTGTACTCTTGCGTTTCCTAAACGAAAGCATGGAACACTTTTGACACGCCAGGATAGGGACACTGACCACAGAAGGTATGACCATAGGGTGTGCTCGTCGACGAGCCCGCAAGTGCCTAATACAGATTGACAGCCTGTCTACACACACTCGAGACACAACAATTAGATACGAAAGAAGGGCCCTTGTTCCTGTATCATCGCCTCCGCGTGCACAAACACATGCATGCCCTAGAAAGAAGGTCATAGCGGGCACATTTTCCCGCGCACCCTCGCGCAAAACAAACACCCGAACGAACATCTACTGTACAAAATGCGACGAGTATGTGTGTCTCTAAGGCCGCCCTCCGATATCCCAACCTCATAAGATGCCATGGCGGCGGCTCTATTGTACCGACAGTTCTTGTTTACCGACAGTACCTCCATCAATAATACCTCTAGTGCCTCTAGTGCCTCCAGCACCCCCAGTACCTCCGGCATCTCTGGTACCTCTATTTTGCGGGGCTATAGTCACCAGAACCCGCGAGGGACCCGAAAACCATACGAAGTACACTATTAATACGATAATATAGTTTCTACGCCCCCTAAGTTTAGGCATCATTCTACTCTAGGTTCTGATCAATGTGTTACTAATAGTACCTCTACCTATATTACCTCTATCAATAACACCTCTATTAATAGTACTCCTAGCGCTTCTAATATTACGGGGGACCATAGTAAATAGGACCAAATATTAATATTGCTAGAAAAGATAGGGAAATATATAATTTTCGGTGTCTACAGTAGGTTCCATTGTGTCTACAGTAGTAGGTCCTATCAACTATGTACCAAATATTGTTAGCAAAAATACGGAAATACATAGGTTTTGGTGTCTACAGTAGGTCCTATTGTGTAAACAGAAGGTCCTACTAACTATGGTCCCCCGTAATAGTGCATACCTCTAGTATTATTATAGGGGAACATATAGGTTTTTGTGTCTATCGAAGGACCTGTCTAGCACTAGCACCTCACCTCAGCCTCCACGTTCCCTTCCGACCCCAACTCCAGATGCTCGTGCAGTCTGTTGTGCGTCCCACCCGAATTATCCTCGAAGGTCCCCACCCTCAGCATGGGCTGCAACACCTGCCGCATCGACAGGTACCGCGCCGCCTCCACCCACTCCCTGAACCAGGTCCGCCACAGCAAGCCGCGAGCAAGCCTGAACTCGGATTCCTCGGCGCTCAGGGGGCCTTCGCGACTCTGCGGGAGAGGGAGGAGACGGGAGGCACGAGCTCAATGCGACCAAAGTTCGCGAAAATGACGCCACATCACAGGTTGCAGTTTTCCAGTTTTATTAATAGCAGTGTCAATACAATATTTAGAAACTCAAAAAACCACACACACACAGTCGTGAGATCGAAAAACAGGAAGGTTTTAGATCCGCCGAGAGTCATGTGGGGAGATATTCGAAGACCCCCGGATAACGCGATAGCGGCCGCAACAGCTAGAGCACTGTAGGCCATGTCATGGTACATACAGCAGAGTACAGGACACTCGCTTGAATTGCCGGCCCACGTCGGATTTCTTAGTTCGGAAACAAATACTGGTACAGTAATATGATATAATACGTATAATACGTAGCTGGAAGTATTACGGCTGCTATAATAGTAATACGAAGTATAACATTTCCGTGGAAATATAACCCTGATTTTCGTAGTGCTCGTTTTTTTTGTATCAATACGTAAAAAAAGGAGAGTAGTAGAAGAAGAAGTAGTAGTAGTAGTAGTAGTAGTAGTAGTACTCGTAGCTGTAGTAGTAGTAGTAGTAGTAGTAGTAGTAGCAGCAGCACATTAATAGCAGCAGTAGCAGCAGTAGCAGTAAGTAGGAGTAGTAGCAGCAGTAGCAGTAAGTAGGAGGAGTAAAGGCAAGACTTAAGGGTGCCGTAACCGCCACTGCTTAAGGGCGACAGAAGACAGAACCTTCGGTAATAGACACTGGCCTAGCCAAATACACACACGTCAAAGAGTCTCCCCCGCGCGTATTCCGCAGCCCGACAGCGACAACGTCAACAGCGACAACGCCAACATCACACAGCGACAATGTCAACGTCGACAACGTCAACAGCGACAACGCCAACGTCAACAACGTCAACAGCGACAACGCCAACAACGTCAACGGCGACAACGTCAACAACGTCAACAGCGACAACGTATTATAGCAGTGGCGACGCGGAACAACGGGAACATCAACCCATCGTACCTCCCCCCTTGCAGCTTGAGCTGAAGGCATGCGGTACATCGTCTTGGCGCCTCGCTGCCTCACGGATGATCGAAGGTCCTGGTATGGACGCGAACGGAAAAGCACAAACGTGTCAAGTGCCAGAGAATGCAACCGATCGTCGAGCACCAAAAGTAGCCGGGGGGGGGGGGGGGGGGGGGCCCCGGTTTTACCCCGCCCCCCCCCCCCCACCGGGGTTACCGCCTCTATGGGAAACCCTTTCCCGGCAAGGAAACTGCAACTTCCATTCGTCCTTTGTCCTGTCTTCCATGATTTTTGTCGCACGTACACTCATATCATAGAAAAAGCATGTGTGCAGCTTCATCCGAGGCGGCTATTGAAAAAGACGCGAGGGCGTCAGCCAAAGCAAAGCGGTATGCAACTACCGTAGCCGGTTTACCTCCAACTGTAGTCGGTTCACAACTGTAGTCGGTTTGTCCCCAACTATAGTCGGTTCGCAACTGTAGTCGGTTTACCTCCAACTATAGTCGGTTTACAACTGTACCACTAGACAGAGGAAAGCCGAAAATGACAACATCACACCATGACAAAGGCCAGCGGTCTCACAAACCAAAAACAAACGCGCTTAACCTGCCGAAAGTGTCATTACTTCCAGGCCTGAGCCACACTCATCGTTAGCCACTACGGGTACAGTACAAGAGTAAGCCGCGGCACTGCGGAGACAGGTAAAACTGGTGTAGGCTTACCCGCAGAACGACATGTCCAGCGTGCTTCCAAAGAGCGCGGTAAAAGCGTGAACTCCCGCTACGGCCGCCGTCCCCGCCGACCTCCGCGGTGCTGTCCTTGGTAATGACCTCGGTGCTTCCCTCGGTGATGACCGCAGCAGTGCTGTCCTCGATGCTGCCTTGCGTGATGACAGCGGTCGCGCCCTCGGTGTTGTTCTCGATGCTGTCCTTCACATCTTCCTCGGCCTCAGCAGTGTCCTCCATCGTCTTGTCCGTGCTGTCCTTCACATCTTCCTCAGCCTCAGCAGTGTCCTCCATCACCTTCTCCGTGCTGTCCTTCACATCTTCCTCAGCCTCAGCAGTGTCCTGCGACATCTTCTCCGTGCTGTCCTTCGTGTCTTCCTCAGCCTCGGCGGTGTCCTCCACCATCTTCTCCGTGTTGTCCTTCGTGCCTTCCTCAGCCTCAGCAGTATCCTCCATCATGTTCTCCGTGCTGTCCTTAGTGCTGTCCTTGGCGCTTTCCTTCCAGCCACCCTCGATGACGTCCTCGTCTTGGTTGTCTTCAGTGGGTTCCTCGGCGCCGCCCTTGGCCGTGTCCTCCCCCGTGTCAGCCTCGGCAATGGCCTTGGTCGTGTCCTTGGCGGTGACCTCTACGGTGCAGTCGGCGATCGTTCCGCCGGGGTGCACGAGGAGTCTTGACGGTCGCAGGGCCGACTGCGCCAGCTTCCGCATGTGGCCGTTCCACAGCGAGGCCCACCTTAGAAGGTGCCCGAGTTGATCATCCACAACCTGCAAGTTTCCACATGGACGGATGCATCATAATTACATAGTATCATATCATATCATATCATATCATACAATACATGCGAAGGAAGTTCACGTAAGGAGGGCAAGCCGGGAGAACCAGCTAATCGCGCCATGCACAAGCTGGACGTATCCATATATACTTCAAAGTATATATATATATATATATACGGATGCATCATAATTACATCATACCATGCATGCGAAGGAAGTTGGCGTGAATGGTGCAAGCCGGGAGAACCAGCCCATTGCGCCGTGCATGCACCAGGCATCATCATGATACTGCTGTATGGCCACATCATGCTGTACGGCCTCCACGGCTGTACCTCGCGCAACGGCTAATGTAGTGCAACGTCTCGACGCGTGCTCACACAGGGAGTAAGCATGCCATGTACGTCACAATTAACCTTACCGGCAACATTTATGTTCCCCAATATAATTCCAACTGCAGGCAGCAAGTAATAAGGTGAGTGTCCCAAGAACGTGATCACGGCAGACACAGCAGCAGCGCCGACGGGGCCATGACACCCTAAATTTAATATAGGAATATCACCTCGGGTATGTGATGTATCTATTAATATTAATAGATGCAACTACATTGCAAGCTCCTAGTAAACCCTGCATTTAGGTGCTGAGCTGCGTAGTGTACTCCGTACCAGGTATGTCCTATCAAGTCCTTTCGCGAGACGTAAGGCAAACACGGGAGGCACTGACTGCTACGCTCAAACCTTACACTTCGACAACACATCCTGCTTGAGAGCTACAGTACAGCAGTTCCGATGGGGGTCATACGTGTAGCAACACGAACACCACCGAACACACTCTAATATTCCGCAAGAGAGGAACGTACAAACACGCGCGACCGATCTAATATACGACTTGAAAATCTGAGTATCAACTATCAAGTACCTGGTACAACATACTATACTACCAGGTATATGTTTAACTTTCATTCTTGTCCCCTTTAGAGCCGGAAACGGTTTTTGGGGGTAACAGTAACAGGAACTAGTGTGGGATCCTTTTTTTGGGGTAGTAAAAGGGTTAAGAGAAACATAGAACACGTGCGCTCAAGATACCACGCAGCTTGCAAAGATGCGTATCAACCACTCAACTGGTCGAACTCACAGCAGCTGGCGTATTCTTAATAATTTTATAACGTAGTTTGCCTAGGGACACGTCGTACTTCCCAACATGCCCCGTTGGGTGAAAAAGGAAGCATCTGATAATCAGGTGATTTCTCCGCTGCGCTGGTGATGACTCCACTTTCTAAAGGCCCCCGACAAGCACGGCGTAAGTTGCATTCTGTACTTTGACCGGAGCCAACGATATTAACAGGTCTGCGAAAATTACGAAAATTATTCCCCAAACCAACGACCAGCAGACAGCAGCAGCCGCAGCAGCAGCAGCGCAGTAGTAGTGGGCAGTCTCTTGTTCAGACCCAAACGACAAAACTTTCAAAACCGAACACAGCCGCTGCTATAATCAGACAAATCAGTCCTCATCAGCACGTAACCATTACAACAGATAATCGGCAGCACTACGAGGACTAACAGTCATATCATAGTTAGAACGCGAGCCGGGGACCCCGAAGATATAGCCTAGCACTTTAGCGGGGAGGCGGGAGGAGGGAGGAGTGCCCGTCATGTCACCCCGGGTCAAAGCTACGAAAGAGAAGGAGCTGGAAAAAGTAAGGCAAACCAAAGTAGATGGGATGGAAAAAACAAATAGTAATAATAAAAATAGTACCTGTACGTGCAGGTCGCCGGCCAGAAGGCGAATATCCATGGAGTCGATCCTGCCCCACTCCACCGTGGATAAATCGGCCTTTACCCCCAGACCAAGGCGGCATCGTCGAAGCAAAGGTGGGAGTTGTAGAGGCGGAGTCTTCAGCGCTTGCTTCAGCCTGCGCAGCGTCTCCTGCCGGTCGGACCGACTACCGAATCGGGCACAGAATCAGACACAGAATCGGACACCGAACCAGCCCCCGAGTTAGACACCGAACCGAATCGCACACCGAACCGGACACCGAATAGGATACCGATTCGAATCGGACACCGAATCGAGCGGACACCGAATCGGACATCGAATTTAACATCGAATCGGATCAAACCAGACACCGGATCAGATACAGAACCGGACATTGAATTGAACACCGAATTGGACCCCGAGTCGGACACCGAGTTGGACACCGAGGGGACAACCGAATTGGATCAAGCCGGACCGAACACGGTAGAAACACACCAACGAAGTATACACGAGTAGCATCGTATACAAATCGAGAGGAATCAGGCGAGGGGTAGGGGCGGGTAGGGGTAGCTTCAACACAAGGATGACGTACATAAACCTCCAACAGCAACAGGCGACTAGTGTAGTCGCTTTTCCGCATGGTCGACACTAGTATGAGAACCAGGGTGTCTTCCCGTCGACGCCAACGATTGCGGAATGGACTGATGGACTGAAAGGCAAAATCAAATGCTAAGACCGTGTCAAAATAACAAAAAAACTAAACAACCACCAACGCCAGCTTTTAGACTGAAAAAAGGACCGCTCACTCCAAGGGAAGGGTAGGCGGAGAAAGGACGCCGCAACAGCCGGCATATTATATGATGCAGCTAAAAAAGAGCAACATACAGGGGGGAATAAATACCGCGAACGCAAACTCTTAGCTTCGACTACTGTAGACTATACTTACATATATACATATTTATATACATATATATATATATCCCTCATGAGGTTATGTACATAAAACCCGCACGGCACTAGTATGCCCCACGCGCGATCATAATTTCGGCGAAATGTTTGATCTCACAGCTGACGTTTTGGTATTTTTCAGTTAAATATACGTGGTATATTTGTACCTGTGAGAGTATATATTGGTCTAGTGATAGTGCAAGTGGTACAGGGTACAGCAGGGCTATAAGTCAATATTACGGTACGGACGATATGTACCTGTAGCACTTCGCGTCGCGGCTGAAGTATGCAGACAACCCGCGGACACTGGCGAACTTGGTCACTGCTAGTGCCGGCGAAGAGATCGCTTCGTCCAAACGCCCCTGTCCCTTCTCCTCTGCTGCCCCCTCCCTCCCTTCCCGTGCGCTGGCCTCGTCGAGAGCGTTGTACCGCGCTGGTGCAAGGGAGAGAGGGGGGGGGGAGGGGCGTGAATGCAGAAGCAAAAACATCATCAGACATCAGACATCATCAGACATCAGAAACCAAACATGCACCAGAGGAACAGCAATAGGATTAGTACATAACTATCACAAACAAGCAATATACCTGGTACGTACGTATTATACGTATTCAGAAACATCAATTCAGAAAGCAAGACACAAAAACCAACCAGAAACGAAGCACCAGACGCAGCGGAACACGAGGAACAAGCTCAGGACGGTTCGAGAGAGCGAGGTATTTCTACCGCTTGCGTGTGCACGAATTTGAATAGTCCTACTATTAATATTAATATTAGTGTATAGCAGAATGTATATCGTACACAACACGAGAAGAACCGCACCTCGCCGGAATCAAAGAGAAAAAAAACAGTTTCCGCCGAATCCGCCGTACTCGCGAGCTGAAAGAGACACCATCAACATATCATATATATAAAAAATGAAGCCATCTCATATCGATCGGATCCCTTGCCGACGCGTGCGTTCGATCACGGCACCATTGAACACCACCATAAGTCACCGCGGAAGATAACTAAATCCACCGAACCCGCCGTACTCGCAAGTTGAAAAAGACACTATCAACATTAAAAAAAAAAGCGAAGCCATCTACACGATAGAACTCCTGGTGAGGTTTAATGAATTAATCCAATCGTAGACTTCGAAGGGTGCCGTGGTCACTTACGCTAGTGAGGTCCAAAATCCAGCATGTGCAGCAAGAAATCGATGGCACAAAATACGAGTAGTGCCGCGTCTCGGCGCACTCTACAGCATAAGATGCGGGGTATTTGAGTGCAGTAGGTAGCCCGGTTTAAGGGACCCCTTTTGAGGTAAAGCGGTAGATAAGGGACCTCAAATTCCTGCGCACCGTTTATTCCCACCATTGACTTGAATACAGTTTAAGGGGCCGGTACCAACTCTGCAATGGGGAGACGGCAGTTTGACTTTCACCTTTCACCCCCTTGACAAGACAGAAAACTCTCCCTCCATTCGCCTTCCTACGCCTTCCTAACAGTAGTAGCTTTTAGTGTGGAACACCCCGCAAACATGTCCTTGAGCTATATGTCAGGTATTTGTCAGGAGGCAAGAGCAATTTCAACACTTCAGAAGACAGCAAATTGTGCCTTTAAGTTTGTCTTGACGGACGGCAAAGCACTAGCTTTTACTGTGGAACACTCCCCAAACATGTCAGGTACAGCACTCTGATAGTCCCTCTATACTCTATACTCGTAGTGCTGGTATGTGGTATGTGCCAGCCGGAAACACCGGCATTATAGCGGCAATAACAGGCACTATTAATACTACTCCGCATACCGCCACTACTGATAGTTCCCGTGTGTGCCAGGCGTATGATTGTGTGTTGTGCCTGTCGTACCCACTACGATGGCATGACAGTGCGTTGTACAATGCATTATTTGTAATGCATTATCTCTGTGTCGTAGCTTGTGACCACACAGCGTGTTTCTCCTAGGGTGAAGAGTCAGCACGGACAATGGGTGTGCTGGATGTCGACGAGTACAAGAAAGGTCTAATGTGAAGAACACACGCACACAAGCGATTTCACAGGTACTATAGCGGGCAACCGGCACTACTCAACCGGCACTGCTCGTATAGAGGGACCACTGCTGCACTGGTATATAAAAGAAGACAGAACTTTCACACCTTGGCAAAAAAATGCCATAATTTTCCTTGACGCATGCCAAAGTACTACCTCTTAGCTTTAATAGCGTCTGTAGTGTTAAAAGTTCAGCAAACATGTCAGGCATTTTATGTATGTATGTCAGGACATATCACAGTAATTTCGCTTGTCATCCCCTTTAGGACTAACTGGTATCATACGGCTGTTAAGAGAGCAGTCCCGTTTGGGGGATAAAATACAAGGGTTATTTACGGTGCAGTTTTTCGTATCGGTTCGGTAAGGTTCGGTAAGGTTAACCGCACCGCGCCGCACCGTAGGATTTTTTGCCCTCTTGAAAACCGCACCGCACCGCACCGTAAGCTTTACGATATCGTAAAACCGCACCGAACCGCACCGTAGGTTTTCCTGTCGCACCGCACCGTGATTTCTGAAAACCGCACCGCACCGCACCGTAGGATTCCTGATTTCTGAAAACCGCACCGAACCGCAACGTACGATTTTTCATTTCTTCAAACCGCACCGTGTACGGACGGATAAGCGTAAAGAATCCTGTAAATTACCATACTCTGTACTTAAATATAAGGACCATTTTATACTCACACTAATATCAACATGGTCCTTATATTTACGGACATGGTGGTAGGAATTAGTTTCTGCGCAGTGAGGTACCAAAAGGGTTAAGAAGACAGCGAATATCCCTTCATTGGCCTCGAGGGAACACCCTTGACGGCGCACGTCTTCCCTTGGCGGCCATGTCCCCTGACACTTTTGCTCTACGGTATTACTATTGTAGTGATTCGCTCACCCGAGGAGACAGCCGCCAAGCGCTCACGCACTCACAGATATTTTCCCAAGAGGACTCACAGAAATTTCCCAAGAGAACTCACAGAAATTTCCCAAGGGGACTCACAGAAATTTCCCGAGGGGACTCACAGAAATTTCCCAAGAAGACTCACAGAAATTTCCCAGGAGAACTCACAGAAATTTCCCAGGAGAGCAACCTCCATCTTCCGGAATTTGTGGCCGAACCATCTCCCCCCGGGCGTCTTCTCATTGGCCCTGGTGTCGAGTCCCAGCGATATTTCGCTGAGGCAGACCCCCAACGCTACCGGAAGTTCGGGAGGCTGGGACGCTGAGCTCGCCCCGGTGGCACCCAGGCCTTCCTTCGGCTCCTCCTCGAATCTCACGTGGGCGCCCTGTATTCATGCAGTGCATGAAGTACATGCAGCAAATGCAACGGGTTGGTGTGCAGTGCTGCTACTGCTGCTAATGCTGTTGCTACTACTACTGCTGCTATTGCTGCTACTATTAATAGTACTGCTGCTACTACTACTGCTACTACTACTGCTTTGGTGTTTAGTTCAAGGATTGGTAATGGTGCCTAATGCAGGGTTTGGTTTGCAGTCGAGGGTCGAGGGTGGGAGGCAAGGCACGTTCAGCTAGGCCAGGGGGGGGGGGGGGGGTACTCATTTGTTGTTTGCCTTATTCATTTTATCATTGACCACGCATCCCTTTCGAGACGGAGCACCGTTCCTAATCC
>JAYJME010004574.1:0-10819 GCA_036873775.1 Costaria costata
CAATCAACGGGCACCTGAACCTTTCGAACGTTGCCGTCCGCGTTGGCATCGGCATACAGAAAAGTAGCATACTACAAATATAGAATATACTCCTTCCATTTCCAACACCAGTACACGACATACTATAATACTGCTGTATGTATTGACACATGAGCACATTGTAATCTGGTGCTATGTATTATACCTGACTCACGAAAGACTTCTCGCCTCTATTATGTACCACATGCACGACAGCATTGCAGTTCGCACGAATAAGAAATAACCCAATAAATAATAAGAACGCAAGGCTCACTTTCCGGGGGACGCGTAACCCTTTTTACTACCCAAAAATAGATACCACACTATTTCCGAGTAGTTTTGTCCCCAAAAACCGTTTCCGGCTCTAAAGGGGTTAAAGAAAGATGGAAATTTGGATCAAGAAATTGTGTTTCGTGCTGAACGGCGAGCGCTGCACTTAATCCAATAGAATAGCGAAATCGATGCTTAAGATTGCTCAAGGGTGGTGCCACACTAAGGTTTCAGTCTGAATAGGCTTTTTTTTTTGGCGGACCCATACCCTGTCCATACTGTACTACTAATATTGATAAGTGTCTAGCGCCGCGGTTGGTAAAAACAAGAAAATAACCAAACTGCTTTAAGCTCTTTTAGGACTGCAGTCCCGTTTGGGGGTAAAATCACTTGGAGTTAGAGTAGATATGTGTTTCTGTACAGCGCACTACTAAAATGGTTAATAACGCATTTGGGACTTGAAAGGGACACTGTTTCTTCTTCTTCTTCTTCTTCTTTTTGGCTTCACATTAAACAAAAAATTCTATGACATATACCCAACGACCCCAGTACACCCAATGCCCGTCCCGATTCTTCATCCTATAATAGAGAGATACAGGTTGTGCGGTCACAGCGTGTGAGACAGAGAAAAAAAACACAATAAAATCGATAATTGCAAACGAGTCAAGGTAAGCAAGAGTGATCAAAATAAATGATGATTCTTTGCACACCTCGGACAGATCACCGATTCCCGCTTAATGGTCTAGAATCTAGATCTTCGAGAGGAAGATACGTTCCTGATCTGTACCGGTATGATCTAGCTCATGTTGCCGGGTGGAAGCCGTATAATCTGCATGATCTAGCACATGTTTCCCGGGATGGAATTGTACTATACAGATCCTGCACAGCATCTCACAACGGCAGGTTAGGACCCAGATGATCTAGATCGTGATCTACAGTAGATCATGATCTGATCTGATGGATGATCTAGATCGTCATCTGTCCGATGTGTGGATTGCTGTTACAGCATCGGCCACACCAAGCCGTCCAAGCTGTTATCAATAGAAGGATGATACATTCGGTGTCCGAACTACGCTACAGACTACCAACTACCAAGGAGACGTACGACACGCGTGCAGCATGGTACTGCTCCTATTCCTGCGCGCTCACCCTATACTGCTGATTGTCTGTTGATCGGCTGTTGATCGGCTGTTGGTTGGCTGTTGATTACACCGCACTTCTCAATTTCTTAAGAGTATTAATTTCCTCGAATACCTCAGGCCGAGTTTCTTGTGGGGTTCCTCCTTATGATATGGCCAGTACCCCTGTATCATGTACCAGGTACCATGTATCATACCTTTGTTTCCGGAGACGCGCTCTGCAAGGGGTCCAACTTCAGGGGCGGTGCGGGAGGGCCGACGCTTTCCC
The DNA here is from genome assembly GCA_036873775.1 of Costaria costata. Classification (NCBI taxonomy): domain Eukaryota; class Phaeophyceae; order Laminariales; family Agaraceae; genus Costaria; species Costaria costata. The sequence continues at coordinate 1,696 of JAYJME010004574.1, forward strand.
TAACGATGCCTCCCAAGTTTTGTGAACGCCTTTTTTCAAACTCAATACCCAAATACTTGAAAATATTACGTAGTTTCCTCCGATATCTCAGGCCGAGTTTCTTGCGGGGTTCTTTTTTATGACATGGCCGGTAACCCCTGTATCATGTACTATAATAGGTACCACGTATCATTACCTTTGTTTCCGGAGACGCGCTCTGCAAGGGGTCCAAGTTCAGGGGCGGCGGGGGAGGGGCGGGGTCCAAGCTGGGCGAGGAGACAGGTTCGCTCCTTTGCACGACGCGAGGTACTTCGCAAGCGTCCCGGCTCTCGCTTTCATTCCTCAGCTCTAAGAGGAAGTGACTCACTTCGCGCATGTCGGCCTCGTCTGGGAAGGCGAGGCGCGAGAAGGGAGGAAGAAGGGCGAAGGGTTAAGGGAGAAGGATGGAGGGAGAAGGGAGAAGAACCGAGAAGGGAGAAGGAAGAAATATGAAGGGAGAGGGGAGAACGGAGAACGGAGAACGGAGAAGGGGTGACAAGGGAGAAGGGAGAACCGAGAAGGGAGAAGGGAGAAGGGGCGAGAAGGGAGAAGGCAGAAGGGAGAAGGGACGAGAAGGGGCGAGGCGTTTTTACAATGCCGTACGTACTTGTTGTCTAGTCTACGTACGACCTAAATGGTCTACGTAAGCTTATTAGCTATCGCATCCATGTCAGAGACAGCAAAGGTGCAACGCGTACAGAATACGAGTATTCATATTATACGATAATAAAATTATACGATAATAAAGTAACCCTATTTTACAATAGGGTTCCTATTCCTACAATAATAGTGCTTGTCCCATGGACATGACGAGTGGACCAATACCCCCTCAGAATAATGCGGCAAGTGTTCGCCCGTCGAGGAATACTCTCTCAAAAGCATGAGACAAGTATTCGCATCAATACCCTTCCAGGAACGTGGGGCAAAGTATTCGACCGTGGACGAACCGTACCTGCGTATTCGACGAAAGGATCTGGGTGAGTATGTTCGTGAAATCTATTCGTACGTTTTCGTGCCGAGTGTAATTATGATATTTTTGCAGACAGCAGTACGAGGCATGATATTATATGTACGACACCAGTAATAATCGTGTGATTTGTATAAAACATGATATGATACGAATATCATCATACGGGGGTGTGCACGTACTGCTGCTGTGCTGTGGTGTGCTCGTACGAGCGTGATGGTGAGCGAAGTGGGCCTCGAGCCTCGAGGTCGAGGCCAAGCAGTAGATGCGCTCGCTCCCCTTTATCGCCGGAAAACCGCAAAGTTTTGCAAATGAGGTAAATGAAGGGGGGGGGTGGGGGGGGCGAGGTGGGCCTCCCCATGCTGCGTGCCAAGTATGATAATACCTCGTACCTGGTACCTGGTACTCTGGTAGACTATGATGCGAGTTGGCGGAAATCAAGGCGAGCTACTGCTGCTGCACGCACTGCTATGTACCAGTATAACTGGTGTGCTGCTGCTGTTTGAACCTCCGATTGATCCCTGGTACCTGGTACCTGGTACCTGGTACCTGGACACCTGGTACCTGGTAGGTGATGACATGATATATACTGGTATGATATATATGATGATAGGATAGCCTACGTATAATATGATGGTAACGATCGGTCGTGAGTCGTGAGACGTGAGGCATGAGTCGTGTCTCGAGTCAGCGTTCGTCGATGCATGATATAAGACATGAGCTCATGGATCAAAGGCGCAAGACGCAAGACGCAAGACGCAAGTGCTCGAATAAAATATGAAAAAAAGAAGAAAATAGAGCTCGAAGTTCTTTCTCTCTCTTGTTTCTCATTCTGTGGACTGGGGACCATCCACGATCTACGAAACTTGACACAACAGACAAGCAAGCACGAGCGGACAACGTACTTACCTTGACCTATCATACCTACCCCATATCGGGCACACCTTTGGCAAAAGAGGTCGTACAGCAGTCGTATTGACACGCCAAAGAGCTATCATGAGCCACGCGCTGTAGAGCTTGGTCAGCTTATTGTTCGGTCACAGGCAGCACAGCAGCACAGAGCAGCACAGCAGCAGTGCTCGTATTGTATAACCTGGTAGAAGACTACAGCAGCAGTATCGTACCTGGTACCTGGTACTGGTAGATGGTACCTGGTACAGAGTACAGAGTAGTGCAACCGCCAGCCCCAAAATGATGATGAATCAAACAGCAAGCTGTAGTTGACCGTCCCAAAAACAGGACTCCAGGTTCTGGGCGACCAAGCCCCGCCTGGACCTCTCAGACTGGACCTCGCCGAGGGCGTCTCTCTTGCTACCTTCAGCGGCAAGCCACCTTGGCCGTGGTGTCCCAAGGCGCTTGGGCTATGATACATGCGATACGTCCCCAGAGACCTACGAAAATGGATGGTATAATGTAATGGTTCCACACCAGCAACCGTGCCAGAATGACACCTGCCGCTTACATTACAACTCTGTTTCACTCACTCATGCCCACGCCCTCGGCCAGCATCTCCTCCGCTTGCTTTATAGGATCCCCAGCCATCGTTCCCACGCGGGCTCGGAACGCGGGGTGCCGAGTTTTGGGCCTCAAGCCTCGAAGCAACAGCAGCAGCAGTCTTGCAGCAAGATGGTGATTTGGTGATTTCAAGTTTCAAGTGATTGAAGCAAGAGTTGATATAGATGTACGGAGGCTTTTTTAGCGAAGTGAGATCTACGACGGTTTCGCTATTTGTCGCGATCTTGTTGGAGTGTCTTGTTGTCGCGTGATGTCGCGATCCAACAAGCGACACCGTTGGGACTTTGTTCGTGTCTGCTCTTTGCAGCCAGCCGTGCCCTCACCAAGATGGGTGCTTCCCCATCAAAACACGATGGCTGCCTGGCAGCCTTGTGCGGGCGCAAAGATGACGCGTATGTTGGCAGCGAGTGCCCGCTAGACGAGGAGATTGTTGTGCGCATGAACGATGACAAGCGACCCATCGCTATGCTCCCGATGATCGAGCCGCAAACCGAGGACATTGGACGGCGGATTGAGCTCGAGGCGAGTGCACTTGGCTTTACCTCACCGCCCTCTGCATCAGCGTTGATGTAGCACTACAACATGCATGGTCCAACATTCAATGCAGAATCGAAGTCGTGTGCAGCTTGTTGATTGCGGTACTCTCTACTATATACAGCAGTAGAACGGCCAGCCTTTCTTTGCATATCGACAGCTGCCTGCTAAATAACATCGTTCGCTTGTTGCTGCCGATACTGACTGCTAATGAAATCATGAAAACATTATCCATTGCGCTACGGTTTACAAGGTCTGAGGTATATAGCTTCGACATGAGCTCTCGTTGTGGGTCTCTGAGCTGTGGCTTGTCGCCTATTGCGCACGACCTTTCTACAGGCACTGGTGCGCTCGAGCGAGCAGCCACAGAGCCCGGCGTGTTTGCCGCGCGAGAGGCTCTGCTCGGCCCACGAGATGGCCCCATCAACGGACGAAGAGTTGCCCTCAGCGTTAGCCAGGGCGTTCGTCTCCGCTGGGTGTGGCATGGACGAAAATGGCGGCAAGGTACGAATAGCAATATAGCTGAATAACTACAGCAGCACAGTCCAGTACAAAGTGCGTGTTCAAACCAAAGTGCAGTGTAGTTCATTCAGGAGATCTGCACTGCGTGCTCTATACGTACGTACCAGGTAGTATGTATTTATACGAAGTTCAAGATACATGACATAAGCGAAAAGTTATCAACTATTAATACCAGATATACGTACAGCATGCGTTTCTCATTGTGAGTCAGTACATGCAGGTTGTTGTTGCTGAAAAGGCCGTCCGAGGGTCAACACCGTGCTCAATTTGCCCTCCTGGCCAGTGTAAGAGGGAACTGCCGCAATTTGCCCTCCTGGACAGTGTAAGAGGGAACTGCCGGGAAAATTCTCTTATATACCGGACACCACGTCGTTCACACTACTGAAATCAAATACACAGCAGTAGTAATACCTACGAGCAAGTGAGTCTTAAGGCTAACTGCTGGTTCGACAAACACGGGCCTCTGAGAGTTGTTCCTAAAGAAACATATAAACGTCAGCTACCTGTCTACTATCTACTATATGTAAAAGGTGTACGTACTGAAAGGGCACAACAAACCATTGTAAACATTTTTCAGCCGTATCTCCCGGAGACAGAATGAAAATGAAGTACTCGTAGAAGAAGTGCTGTTAGTCGCGAGTGTTAAGGTAGTATTAGTCTGTTGGGACTCCCGACCTCAAACCCATGTCCTGCCGCCGACGCCATATGTTAAGGCATTTGTCTGTTGGGCTACTGGTAAAAGGTTAACCAATATCGCCTACCCAAACTAAGCCTTATAACACGAGCGAGTACGTGCAAGAATTTCCCGTGGCTTCTACGATGGCCTCTCGCCGTCGACTACGTTATGGTGGGAACTGCTACCACTACTATTCATATTATTCATGCCACTATATTATTACTCTTATTATTATTATTATTATTATTATTATTATTATTATTATTATTATTATTATTATTATTATTGTTATTATTATGCTTGCCATCTGACAATGTGTGCAGCATGATCTTCAACGTTGATCACTCAAAACATCCCCGAAAGAAGAAAACAAGAGGAAACATTGGTAGTCTACAGCAGTATGTACTATTAGTATTAATAAACATGAATAATCGAGAATTCAAGGCCATTAATAGACTACTCCTTTATACCAAAAAAGCCGTCGACAAGGGGTACTTACTCAATGCTACAAGTCGTTGGATCACCCGACTGCGCGCTGTTGTCTGACTTGGTTGTTGCTTTACTGCAGCGGCCTTTCAGCAGTTCGGTTTGGTCCGAGCCGTGGGCGTCTGCCCCTCCTCAGACTCCCTCATTCCGTACGGTGCGTAGTAGGACATACGCACAACTCTCTCTTTACCACTACCAGTACTACTACTTCGTATAATGCTAATAGCGGCAAACGTGAAGAAACGCGAATACCAGGCCACTAACACACCTTTACACTGAAAAACCATCGATAAGGCGTGCTCAACGCTACAAGCCGTTGCGAACCCCTGCCTCACCGTTGCGAACCCCTGCTGTTGCTGTCTGTGTTTGTTGTCACTCTGTACCACTGAGCTGCAGCGGCCCCTCAGCAGTTCGGTTTGGCCCGAGCCGTGGGCGTCTGCCCCTCCTCACGACGAAGACTTCCTCGCACCGTGCGGCGAAGTGGGGCACACACACAACTCTCTCATGCGGGAGAGCCCTTCGGCTGAGATGGCCGAAGGCGGAGCTGAGGGACTCAAGAGTTTCTTCGGATCAGGTGAAGAATCAGTTGTTTCACAACTATTATTACGAGGGTACACGTATAGCAATTACAGACTAAAACATTCCGAGTAAAAATCGGCGTTGAATGTATGTTTTTTGGCTCCATTTTTTGTTTTTTTTGTTCTTCTCATTTATTATCTTCGCACTTTTGTCTCTCTCCCTCCCTAGTCGTAACACAGATCCGGGGGGGACTATTACAAGCAAGGCTCTTCTCCCTCCTCCCCACTACGGCACGTGCCTTGCATTTTCATCGCCAAAATAGTTCAGCACTTTCTTCCCTCGTCGACTCGCGTCGAATTCTGCTTGGTGGCTTCTGATTGAAACATTGTATGCTCCCCCGTAGTGGTGTTCTTTCTGGGGATGCTTTTGAGGGGCCGACGTTGAAGCCAGTATAGCAGCTTGCCACTTATTCGAGAAAAGGGTTGTCGCACACACTGTTTACGAAACAAAGAGCTTACTGCTAACCCATGGTTGATTGGGTCTGATTGGCCAAGGGTTAGGGGTAGGGTTAGGGTAGTTAGTTCCATTTGTCTCGTAGACAGGGTGTATCAACCATTTTCTCGAGTAAGTGGTAAGCTACCCTCATTGAAGCTCATGTTGCACATTAATGTCGGATGGCAATCATACTATTAATAACAATAATATGTATTGTTATTTGAAAGCCCAAGAACACGCTCACGCAACACAGAGGTTTTGAGTCTTGACATGTAATACAGCAGTACTGCATCTGAGCTGCGAAAAGGAGCATGAGAGAAATATGGCTTGGCAACTACCAAGCTATTACAATTCGATGTCGACACCATAGAAGAGCGCCGCCGAGACTTCGAACTTTATTTTCGGAAAGTATAATTCGTTGCCCTGGCACATTTACTTTGCGTCAGCTGTCTTCAACTTCAACGCATGCCAGGTCACAGAGACACTTAGCTTGCTCGAACGCTCAGAGTTCACCTGTGGTCTATTCGCCAACAACCAATGAAAAAGCGCTGCTTGCTGCTGTACTGTATTCGATCATGTCCTCAGGCGGAGATGAGTTCCTTGAAGACCTTAGCTGGTCGCACACCAAACACGGACCATCCCTGGCAGAGCTATTGCAAAGGGTTGAGGTGAGATGCACGTTGTGAGTCGAACAAATTAAGGACGTGTCTCGCAAACATGTCGTCTGACAATATGGTGGGCAAGGTGTGGATGAAATCAACCAATTAATGCCTTAAGTTAAAGTGGATTGTTTTTTTTTTATTATCTATAGGAGACGATATATATATAAAATGTCTGCATCTCGCCCCCCGTCTGGAGGTCAGGCCTCGTCCTCCAACATTTGTTCGTCATACTGCTGTGTATCCCATCCAACCAGCGTCCAGAATCCCCCAAGACAGATATGGTTGCTTCTGTGTAATTCGACGCGAGTCGGCGAGGGAAGAAAGAGCTATGAAGTTTTCTCGCGATAAAAATGCAAGGCGCAGACCATGTAGTGGGGAGGGGGGGGGGGCTGCTATGTGACCCCGGATCTGAGTTACGGCTACGCGGGAAAGATAGAGAAGAGCGAAGATAATTAATGGAACGAAAAACAAAACGCATAGAACAAGAGGTACTTCTGCACAATCGCTTCTCGTTCCTACTCCATGAACTAGGACGGTACGACGAGACAACGTTCTCCTACCACAGTACACTACTACGAGTACGCCACTTCAGCCGCATCGAGGGATAGACGATAACATATCTTCTCGTACACAATTATCGACGCGTTGGCCGTGTCGTCCGTGTTCTCCCATGGACAGAGCCTTGGCAACGTCGACGAAGCAATGTCTCAAGTACGCAGCCTGCAGGACAGGGAAGACAGGAGCGAGGCAATCATCCGCGCGAAGGTAAAGGCGTGATCGTTGAGAGCCATGCATGCCTCTATGGTGTCGCCGCCGGAAAGCTATAGCACCAGCCCCATCCACCGGATAGTAGCCTTGGACAACCGTTTGGTTTCGTTCTTAACCGGCGTTGATCATCGCAGTGGACTTACTATTACGGGGGACCATAGTAAATAGGACCAAATATTGTTAGCAAAAGAAGGGAAACATATAGGTTTTGGTGTCTACAGTAGGTCCTATTGTGTCTACAGTAGGTCATATTTACTATGGTCCCCCGTAATAGTACTTTAAAGTAGTAGTATTACATGGGAGCATTGTAGTCATAACCCATCAAGCGATGGGCCCAAAAAAACATATAGGCACATATATTTGACATACATCCTACCAGGTTCTGCATACTGTTAATGGCAATGTTAATGGTCTTCAGGACTATTTGTTGAGCCCGTACGCGACAATTCACCCCGTGTACGTGTAGAGATTGCTCTACCTTTTTGGACACCGCACAGCCACTGAGAGAGAGGGGACAGTAACTCATCCGCAGTATATAGTATTACGGGGGACCATAGTTAATAGGGCCTACTGTAGACACAATAGGACCTACCATAGACACAATAGGATCTACTGTACATAGACACCAAAATCTATATATTTCCCTATTTCTGCTGACAAAATGGGGTCCGTAGTTAATAGGACCTACTGTAGACACAATAGAACCTACTGTAGACACCAAAGCCTATATATTTCCCTATCTTTGCTAACAATATTTGGTCCTATTTACTATGGTCCCCCGTAATAGTAGTAGTAGTAGTAGTAGTAGTAGTAGTAGTAGTAGCAGTAGCAGTAGTAGCAGTAGCAGTAGCAGTAGTAGTAGTAGTAGACCTCTCAGCTCTCTCTCCCTCCCTGAGCGAGTGGTCTCATGAGGAAATGAGCACCCCGTAGGAAAGAAGCCTCGCATAAACAAGGAAACCCAAAAAGTCGGATAGTTGGCACCGCTGCAACTAACTATAATAATACCTAGCTGGCGACTTTTAGTCATCCAACTCACAGCTCTTCTAGTGCTTGCCCCCTGAAAACCTGCAGCATAGTAACTAAAAAAGAAAAATACCCAGGGAAATTAACCCTTTCACTACATACCGCAAAAAAGTATCCCACACTATTTCCAAGTATTTTTGTCCCCAAAACCCGTTTCCGGCTCTACAGGGGTTAAGTACGGAGGAAGCCTATCGATCCTAAAATCTCCTTTATTTACATATTTCATCATCCGACTGGCTGCAGCCACAATAAAGCGTACCACCAAGTGTAAGAGTACCAGGTATTATGAATGTTTGTCTTCCGAAAATTACGTTTTCTATTTATTGTGAACGACAAACGACCATCAATCACCACCAAACAAAGCAAAAATAACCTGTCATCTCCTCTTCGTCTTACTACAATCCTTGTCTGTGAACAGGGGAGGAGCTGTTGTCGCAGTTGGCAGGTACCAGGTAGTACACGTACGAGTAGTGTGTGGTGGTAGGCTGTCTGCCTGTGGGCCCTTATAGGCGTTGAGTCATCACTACACACAACACTGCCACCTCCTTCTGTTTCTGGAGACCATTAACTGCGACAACCCAAAACAGCAGGGTGTAATAACGCTGGAATTCTGAATGAATGTATAGATAGGTACCTCGTGCATATGACAGGTTGGTTCCCATCAGCAAGTATCATACGAATACAATAGGAAAGTAAATGGCAATTAAAGCAACACCGGCCACACAGGATGCGTGTACGTACTCAATTCGTGCATGGCCGTAGTCGTATGACCATAAGACCCTCGCACCCCTACTATGCCGGGACGGAGCACGTCGGGTTTTCGCCGATCAGGCAGACATTGCTTGCACCGAGCGCGAAGCTCTGGAAGGCGTTCGGCGAGTCGCATGAAGGGTTAACACTGCATCCTATTACGTAAAGAACCGCTTGTGAGACGGAGTT
>JAYJME010004575.1:0-10818 GCA_036873775.1 Costaria costata
AACGGATACGACAGCCACAAGGTGCACATAATACGTCAGCAAACCAGCTACTTACTACACATTGATTGGAAGAGAGAAAAGTATAACGCAAGATAAACAGAAAACAAAAAAACAACGAGATTTATACAGGAAAACAAAAGCAAAGCAAAACAACAAAAAATCGAACATTAAAGTACCCGTTGCAAAATAGCAGGTAGGTGGTACGTATCAAGATAATGAAAGAAACCGAAAGGAGAGAAAGGAAACCGCGGAGTACGCCGAGCATGCGCCAATAATGTGCCTACGCAAAAGTACACAGGGAGGGCAGGAAAGGCCCTCAAGAAAGCAAACTCGGGAGCTGCTGTTAAACAGTACGAAGAAAGTAAACAAACATCTACCCAAAGCCACACAACAAGCAAAAGGCAGGCCAGACAAGCAGGGTTGGACGAGCAGGGCTATAGAATTACGTAGATACAGCCGCCGACAATGGTGGGTATCGGGAAACACACGCGAGGCGGAGGGGATGCTGTACGAGAGAAACGACAGACATAATAAAAACGCGCGCACACTTCCCGATAAAAAAGTCCAGGCGGAGAAGGGGAAAAGTGAGTGATGCCTCTCTTTTTTTTGCACCTGACCTCGTCGAACGCTTTCAGGCCCCTTCGTGATTCGTGTATAATACCAATACTTACTATTACGGGGGGACCATAGTTAATAGGACCTGCTGTAGACACAATAGGACCTACTGTAGACACCAAAACCTATAATTTCCCCTATTTTTGCCAACAACATTTGGTCCCTAGTCAATAGGACCTACTGTAGACACAATAGAACCTACCGCAGACACCAACACCCGTACGTAGATGTCCCTATTTTGGCTAACATCATTTCGGTCCTATTTACTATGGTCCCCCGTAATAATAGCCCATAATCCAGACTCCGTATACGAAGTATTATAAAAGAAGAAAAAAAAAAACGCCAGCTGCTGCTGCAGCTGTGAGATCGAGGATTTCGTCGAAACTCAACTTTGCAAGCTGCGTGTGGGATACTTCGATCGCGCGTACTACGTGTTTTGTGTAACCTATTATTGGGGAATATATAGTCTCATTATTGAGGGGAAGAAGATTTAACATCCATGTGGACCTTGGGAGGTGTACAAACGCTGGGCGTGCATGATTTGATGAAGGATACATAATAAGGATACTTCGGTATATATATATATATATATGTGTGTATTAATAGTTATTTTGAAGGGAAGCAGAGTCAGAAAACTGTAGGGCTGAGGGAGTGTAGATCGTACAGTTAGTAATAAAAACAAAGATTGGGGGGCGGGGGGTAACTGTCCATCAACATGTATGGTGCCGGTATGTAGTTTTTATTTTGCTGTCACGTTTTAATCTAGTTGACATACGTATCTATTAAATACAGTAGCACGACGAATACCCCTCCCTTCCAAACTTCAGATTCGACCTATTCAATACAACAAGGTGCCTGGTACTACCTGTTATTCATTATCTTCAAATCGCGGGGTAATATTGCTTTATTTTCCATCTGGAATCAGGCCGTACGTACGTAGGTATCGTAGGTTTGTTCCGTGCGTTTACGCACGAAGTCTTTGTACATGTTTGGAGGGACCTTAGAGCACTATTGAAGAAGGTGAAATACGTAATAACTGGCGGATCTTATATACCAGGTAAATACAGCAGTACCTGACAGAACCCTTTTCTACCCCAAGAGGTATCCCACTCTATTTCCAAGTAGTTATGTCCCCAAAAACCGTTTCCGGCTCTAAAGGTTAGTCCGAGGTGTGTCTACATACGCTCTGATCCGGGGTATCCAGGGAGGCCCCTGTCTGGCCTTTTAGCTATTACACTGCTGTACTCGCCAACATACCAAAATACTACCTGGTGGCGCATTTTCATTTCGCTATAATATTGTTTGCGCTCGAGATTTAACACCAAAATCGTTGTCGCTCTCTACTGTATATAGGCTATCAATAGCTAACTCTTTACGATAGCGGGAGACAGGCGGGAGGTAGCCGTGACGATAGCGGGAGACAGGCGGGACGTGTGTGCGTGCCCTGTGCTACGATGGTACGTACAGGGTATCGTCATAGATAGCACTTTTTGACTGAAAACAAATCTGGATGAATGACGGGGCTCCTTATCCCCTTTATTCCTACTACTGCAAAAAAGCATATCCCCACTATTTCCAAGTATTTTTGTCCCCAAAAACCGTTTTCGACCCCCTTTAGAGCCGGAAACGGTTGTTTTTTGGGGACACAATTATTAGGAAATAGTGCGGGAGACTCTTTTGCGGTGGTAGTAAAAGGGTTAACCCAGCAAAGCCGTCGGAATGTTTAAACTCTTTATGTTGAAACCTCTAACCTGTTTCGTTGTATAACATTGGATTGTCCATCGCGAGGGTGTACCACACGTTTTTGAGTTATGTCCAGTAACGTTCATCGGGTTAGGTTATAATTTTATAGGTGCAGTATAGAGCTCCTCAAGTAAGTGACGACGAGCCTCGGAAAAGCGTGGGTACACCCCTTCCGTCACGTAATTCGCGTGTTCTCAAGAAACGGACTCTTCAGGACGGAACAAGCACTCAGTCAGAAATTTTAATGCAAAAAGTTTCACGGTTTTACGCGATGACTCGTACGTATTAATTTAGTAAGTTCGAACCATCTGATATACTACCTGGTAGCAGATACCCCCCCCCCCCATTCAATGAGGGCTAAAAGTATTTCATAAGATATACCCTTCATGAGGAAGAGTACGACCCGTAGTAAGCGCGATCAAAGTGCTGGAACTATCCTCCGCGGTGCATGCAAATATCAGGTTTCGACGAAATCTGCGATCTCACAGCAGCTAGCTGACGTTTTTGTTTTTCGAAGATAACAACAACAACCATAATAGATCACGCGGTGCAGGCAACCGACACGTCGACAGCTTGGGCTATCGCTCCCTTCCCCTTTGATTCTGTGATGATACCCCATTGCTTCGAAGTATACTATGTATAAAAACATTCGCTTCAATAACTTCGGGGTTTTGATAGCCCGAACAAACCCACACTGTTGCAGGTAGATGTGCGGAGGGGGTAATCAGGGAGCAAACCAAACAAACGCAGGTGGTCCAGCGGTTTCACCACGATTTAGCCCGCGTGCGCCTGCGACAAACAAATAGAGCTTAGCTTCCGCCTTCCGCCCCCATCTAATCACTCCTCCTCCTCCTCCTCCTCCTCCTCCTCCTCCTCCTTTTCCTCCTCTCTCCTCCTCCCCAAAGCATCACCTAAGGCGCATCCTCTCACTCTGCACACATATTCTTATCCGAGCCTCTTCTATCACCATGCGCGCTTTCGCTTTCCTGGGCGCCATCTTGGCCGCTACCGTCGGCACTACCTCAGGTAAGAAGAAGCAGCTATACTACAGTATATAGTTTCAAGTAATAGTATCTATTTGCATCACAGTAGTGGCAGAGTAAGGGGGGAACACGACGCTTGTGGCGGTAAGGGTAACGGTAAAAGGATATAGCGCCCATTTTTTTTATGAGGATCCTTTCCTCACTTAAGCAGCTCATCTTGTTGTGTATCACTCGGCTGCGAGAAACAAACAAACGAACAAACAAACAAACAAAGCAGCTTAATAAATAAAAAGCTCTACACGATACACAAATCAATCCCCATGTTGGACCGGGGGTATCTATCTAACGAATAATGATATCGAAAAACAGATCCCGTGTCGGCTGCAAATATTTGATGTGACGAGTAGCTCCTCGACGATCGAGGAGCACACACCGTTTCAGCGGCAAACGTTCGGGCACAAAAGAAGCAACAGTTCTATATATGTATACCTATAGCTAGCGTATAGCAAGGCTCACATAGCAATCCTATACGAGCCTAATATACTATTAGACACGTTCAGTTCATGCTACGATGGTAGAGGCGTCGCTTTCTATCCAAAGCGTTCCTGGCTATATGTAACAGGGCTCTCCTTCGCTGACTGGTGAACTGACACTACTGTACCCAACGTTAAGGGGATCGTCGCGTTCACGTGTTTTTCAGCATCCGTTGAGAGAGAGGGTTTCGTCAGGTTATAACCCTTTCACCGGCGGAAAAAAAGGTCCCACACTATTTCCAAGTAGTTTTGTCACCAAAAATTGTTTCCGGCTCTAAAGTGCACATTTTTTTTATCTCGAAAGAGGCGTGTTTTTGTTGGGTTAGACTATACTCTGTGACCCTGTGGCTACATACAGCTCCTCAAGTGGGGTGCCTCAGCAAAAGCGTGGAACAACACCTCAGTTAGGTATGGTCTAAAATAGGATAGGGCAATGTACGATGATACCAGCATGGTCTGTATAGTATTGATAGTTTTGCGTTTTGAATGGATCGGGGCGCAAACTACGTCGCGCAATAGCTATCTATGTGTTGTCTGGGGACATGAGGTGATCATATAAAGCCCGTGCTCGTAGTGCGTACGTATTACGCGCGAAAGAAAGCAGTCTCCCACGCAGTTCTTGCAACGACAGACAGACAGACAGACAGACGTGTTTCGACGAAGCCTTCGGTCTCACCGACTGACGCTGGTGTGTTTCTATTGGGATTGTGTTATATGTCTCGTGTCTTCTCAGTGTGTATTCATGCGGTGTTTCTGACGATGCTGACGATCTCGGTGGACAACCGAGAGTTTCTCATTTTTCATTTTGTTGAAGGGTGTTTTCTATCCCAGAACTCAATTTTTGTCTTGTATAACAGCTTTGTATTACAAGAATAACAGGCATAATACCGTGTGATTTTAACACCACCACTAACTTCAGTACGTTGCCACCAGGTATTGTATATGTATAGCATTGTGTGTCAGTCACTGTAATGATTGAAGACTGATGGGTTCAGAGGAAATAATTTCCATCCGTGTCGTGGGACACCATATTTGATTGATGGTGTGCGTATGATAGTCTAGGCGCGTGCTAGCGATAGCGATGGGGGGGGGGCACTTTTGACCCAAAACTGTTACTTCGGACTAACCAGGCTTCCCACCCAACTGAGATGAAAAATACTTTACGTATGATACCCATTTTCGTTCTGTGTTTTGGCGATGTTGTTCGGTTTATTGTGCCTATTGGCCGTGATATTTCCCATCGGATTAAGCTCGCAGTTAGTTTTCCTGTAACCCCCGTTTTCGGATGTGAGATACACAGAGCTACCCAAATAAGGATCCCCAGAAATAGGTGCACCTCTCTCGTACTCGTACCATGTACGTGCGTGGGTGCCTGTATATACTGGGATGTCTAGCTTTAGTGCCTACCTGGTATGAAAATAGGCCTGCCTACGTACAATTTTGAGTTTTGCTGTGCCTCCGGGGGGGGGGCGAATTCTGGTACTGTACAAGAAGAGTTACGAAGCAAAGAGGAATTGTTTTTCCGTCCCTGTGTGTATATACGGTGTGTGGGTATCTCCCCATAACAACTGCGTACGTACGTGCCTCACGAAAATAGAACGATAAGGAATAGGCCCCCCTTTTGGAAAGACTCTACGCGCTTTTCCATCAATCTAGTTCCTATTCAAACCAAAACCGAAACAAAACAAACCACGTTTATTACTCGTACACACTGGCATATTAAGCGTAGCTGTCACGTTTATTACTCGTACACACGTGACAGCTGTGAGGCTGAGGATTTGGTCGAACAGCAGAGAAAAACGCGCCGCCGAATATTTACCAGCACCCGCAAAAATATGAATCATGAGCTGGTACTAAAAACGTAGACGAGACACAGCGTAACCCGTGCTTCTACACTTGCTTCGTATATATACCCCTGACCTGACGTGTGATGTGTGGGCTTCGGAAGGCTCCCTCCTACATACTTTGCGCTCACAAGAAGAAAAAACAAACATGTCGACGGGCGGGAGCATGGCGAGTACCATTTGCGATATCCCAACCCATGCTACAATAGAGGTGTTGTTCCATGATGTTTTTTTCTGAGGCTCTTCACTTTAGGAGCTCGGTACTTGATCCACAACCTGATTTGGAGTAAACCAAAAATGCCACAAGAATAACAAAGCCCTGTCCTAGGTATAAAAAACAACAATATTGCAAAACAAGAATTGCACCCCGACGATATTGGGTTAAGGAGCCCCATTATTCAGAAACAAATTCGCCAATAACTGCAACCTCTATCGTAGCACGCGTCCAAGAGCCCAACTAACTGGTGTGTCACACGACCGATGAGCATTCGGTGAAAACCCGTTTCATATAGTTCAAGCCGCACCCGGGCTTTTTGTCCTGGCACTGTACGTCGACGACGTTGTATTGTCTGGAAATGGCTTCCCTGTGCTGAGGGGGTAGATCAAGCAGACGTCAATGAGTCGTTTCTCGAGGACGGAGATGGGAGACGCGTGACTCGTGCTCGGTCTTCAAGGCGTTACCCGTGGCCTTGCGAAGGGGACGGTGGGCTGTAATGCACATCGTACATGCAAGGTACGGGAACCTCGCTGTCGCTGGACCAACCGGACGAGAGCGTTCCAAGAACGGAGGAGAAACAGCGCTTCCTGCTCATCAGGGGCAGCGCAGTGTACTTTGGACAGGTGGCTCGCTATGCCATAATATGCGACATCCATCAACTGGCGAGGGCGATAGACCTCCCCAAGCTCACATGGCGGCAGACCGGCATCTACTTTACTACCTGGCCGGAGGGTGGATTTCACCATCACGTACTATAATAGTAAGGTAGGTCCAAGTTGGCGATAGATTCGGTTGGAAACTGGGGAAAAATCTCGGATAGTGGCAAGTCAATGTCCTCGTATACTGTCTTGATTTCGAACGCCCCGGTAAGCTCCACGGTGGGACTGCAGGGGCTGACAGCGCAATCTACTATGAAGGTAGAGCTCGTGGTAACAGCGCTAGCGATAAACGATGCGGGGTTCTATCCTAATTTGGTGGGGGTACAAGGATTATGTACGCACATGAACGTTAATTACGCCTCCGCTCTGCATGTCGCGGGAAACCAGGCCTACTGTTGGCGAGTTAAGCGCGAGCCTCTACGGTACCTATTCACCCAGGAGCTAATTTTGGAGGTGATGTTCGCCATCTACTATTAATACGTGAGATAGAGGAACGGCTTGCTAACATTTGCACCAAACATCACATTGGGCAAACGGGGGTGCACCCTCTACTCAAGTCGATCACCCGGTTGAAAGCCTGCAATTAATAAGCCAATATTGTCAAAGCTTCAGGTTTTTTTTTTATTTCCTATACTTGCTACTTTCGCGCAAATAGGGGAGTAATCGATTGAGGGAGATATATGGGGTTTTCATCTTCGTCTGCTTTGGGGGTACAATTATCGTTGCTCCAATTGCTCAATACGAGTTCATTCTACGGAGCCCACAACATCGACTATCGTCAGCGCATAGACAGCGCAACGTTGATCAAATACGTGTCATAATCTTCGTGTGTTGGTAACATTTTGATTTATGTTTACGACATTTCCTTGCACAAGCGTAACAATTTCAAGATGGAAGAGGACACAGCTTCGGAACGACAACCCATAACAAAACCTATGGGTTGAAACTATTCCTATGTGTGGCATTGTGCCTTGCATTGAGGGTGTGTGTCCTAAAACAAGAAGCACATAACAAACATCCGAATACATTTGGACGAGGTGTCTGTTGCAGTACAAGATCATCAACACGAGAAGAACCAGCGTGTTTGTACAACCCCCTCTTTCGGTTGCCAAACCACATCTGATCGGGTCACGGTTCATCCGTCCCCATCTTTTCTGGGTCATAAGCGGCGTTTTAGAAGACCCATCAATGGTCCACGTCCTCTGCACACAGCGTGTCTGCTTGGTCAGTCCTCCGACTGCCAGCGCCAATCATTGCAGCCTACTGCTTCAGTATCATCGCATATTTATTGGCATGATGATGTACACATAAATGTTGCTCCAAATATCTTGCGGGAGACCAGCTGAGTGACGTCCCTCCCTCCTCCTATGACCTACGTGCCGGTAATTACAACGTGGCCATGTCGGAGATTCACAAACAAAACTTAAGACTTGGCCCAACCCCAGGCCACAACAGTGTCGCGTTTGGGACCGTGCTCAACAGAGTAATCACAATAGATTGCGCCGGCACAACGCAGACGAAAACAGGTATCTCGCAACTAACCGGGCGTTTGTGGGAATGGTCGACTTTGAGCCCACCACATATTAACTTGATGCGCAGCCGCCAAGCACGAGTACGAGCATCCTAGTCTGGACCTTCCGTCAACTCTTAAGTACACTTCAACAAAGGTTGCACTTCTATCGACAAGCAGCTTTTTCAGCAAAGTGTGGATGCAGTTTCTAACCGGAAGGGTAACACCCGGTATACGGCGAGGCCACAAGTGCAGTAGTTCGTCATGGGCACATGCTGCTGAGCTGTTCAGTTTCTGCAATGATCAGGCCCACACGAGGAGATGCAGCAAAACCATGAACGCACAGGAAAAGGCGATGACAGTCGAAGCCCCCCCCGCGAGAAGAGTGGCACGAACCGCACCGTTGCACGTGATCTCGTCCGGACAACCCAAAGCAGCAAGGGTGCAAGCATACAACTCCTCAAATTCGTCGTTCTCTAGGCAGTCCAAGTCGGAGAGCTCGTCCAAGCAGCAGGCGACCTCTATGTTGCCGTCGCACCCCTCCTCCGAGGTAATGCTGGTGTAGAATTTGTGGCACTCGTCGAACTCGGAGCTGCTCGACGGCGATGAAGCAGCGCAGCTTAAGCATATCGCGTTGGCCGCGCAGGCAGCTTGTTCGGTTGAGCAGTCGTCGCTGGACACGTCCGAAGTGGCCGCACCAACCGGCAGCACGACCGTAGTACTACCGATGGTGACGAGTAGCAGCAGCAGCAACCCCGACGATATGAAGACGCGAAGGTAACCGGTCACCGCCATCGTGATGTCTGGTGTCTCCTCTTGTAGTCCGGAAAGGCACTGAAGATATAGAACCTGTGCACGTACGTACAACGGCAGCGCGGGGCGGGCGCGAGGGGGCAATAGGAGAACCCATATTTCGCTGGATGTGTATTGACTGTAGGGAAATACACGACCAAAAAGGTGACGCGATTGTTTTGTCGACTAGTTGTTTTGCTGTAGTGCTGAGGGTACAGAAGATGCGTGCTACCCTAGAGGTTGCACGTTTTGGCGTTTTTTTGGTTCTGAACGACGGGCTCCTTAACCCAAACTCGCCGGAATGCCATCCATGTTTTGCTATAAGGATATTATCTATCCTATGCCAGGGGTTTGGTCATCGGGTTGCGCTTTCAGTTTACTCCAAACAGTTTTTGGGTGAAGCGCAGAGCTCCTAAAGTGAGGAGCCTCAGAAACCGAACTGGTGCACCTCTATTGTAGCATGTGTCCGAAGCTAAACGCTGTGTATGTCCGCGATCATCACGATGTCTAGTCCTGCAGCCCCGACCAAACCAAGCTAAACCCATCGTACGTACGTGTGATGGAAGCGCGATACACAAGGAGGACATACGCGGGTACTGGTCGTTCTCGACCGCTCGGAGACAGGCCAAGTATCGCGACTGCAGACACGACAAGACGAAGAAGGTGATGCGATGGCTTGCTGATTATGTGCTAGGTAGTCCCTGCGTACCTATGTACGAAGGCATCGCGACACAAGCGTGGGTAACACAATAGACCACATTACTGTACCGGTGGAAAAATAAACTCGTGACACCTACAAAAACATACCAAGTATTACCACACCTCTACTGAGGCGTGGTACGATAGAGGTGCACCGCTTTTGTTATGAGACTCCTCACTTTAGGAGCTCTGTACTTCACCCACAAACTGGTTTTGAGTCAACCAAAAGTGCAACCCGATTACAAAACTCGTTGCCTAGGTATACAAAACAACCAAATTGGAAAACACGAATGACACCCAGACGATCCCCATCATTCAGAAGCAACAAAAAAGCCAAAAAGTGCTACCTCTATCGTAGCACGCGTCTACTATGGGTAACTTGATCGATTGTGTTATATATTGGCGACCGATCCCCCTCACGCACGCACCCCCTCCGAACAACGCTATGTCCGTTCTACCTGGGGCTAACATGGGTGACGCAAGCCATAGACCCACGGTCCGTTTTGCCGTAGCTAACAGAAGGTCTGTGCTACTAAAAGGGTCGCAAAATCGAGCCAAACCATTCCGCACGGACAGGACTTATCAACTGAGGAGCTATCTGACATCTTTGGACCCCGACGTTCAATTCTAGAATGCTATTAGTTAGATTGCTTGACGCGTGCTAGGATAGAGGTTAGCCCTTTTTGGCTAAACTGGGTTCTGAGCGACGGAGCTCCTTAGACCCCAAAATGGTAGGGATTCCGTTCTTGCTTTGCAATATAGTGCGTTATGTACCTGAGGCCATTGGCAAGTACGCGCGAGCAGGCATTTCGCCAAAAAGTACGAACGACGTGGAAATAGAGTTAAACGTTTCACAGGCAAGATTGCTTAATTTCAGATTTTAAAAAACTGATGTAAAACTATAAGAATCCACAGGTGTTTTGCCCGTTTTTGCTCTGTTTTTAACCCAATACGTAACTACGGAGCCCCCCAAGTGGAGAGCCTTGAAAAGAAAGAAGCATGTAGCCCTACTAAGGATGCGTATATGGACTATGGGACGGCGGGTCGGGCTCAGACGCATGCTATGACAGGGGTAGAACTTTCAGCCCAAACTGTTACTACGGCCTGACGGGGGGTTCCCTCTCCAACGAAGAAGCTATCGAATATCGACCCATGCTACGATAGAGGTGTTGTTCCATGATGTTTTTTCTGAGGCTCTTCACTTTAGGAGCTCCATATCACAC
>JAYJME010004576.1:0-10817 GCA_036873775.1 Costaria costata
CACCCAACCCGCCGCTCCTCGTGAGTAAGGCAGCGCGCAACGCGCAACCCACCCCTGCACCTGGCTGTCTCAACACCAAGTACGATGGCATGCCAGTGCGTTGCCAAATGTAGTATTGTATTATTTCTGTGTCGTAGCTTGTGACCACAGAGCGTGTATGTCCCACGGCGAAGAATCAGCACGGACACTGGATGTGCTGGATGTCGACGAGTACCGTAAAAGTGCGTGAGTTCGCACAGGGGTGCGATCGATTTTAAATAATTTCAAACCGGCATTTTTATCGCACATGTATGCGAACTCACCAACCCTAACCCTGTGCGAACTTAGCGACCCCTGTGCGGAAACCTTAAATAAATATTTTGGTTCTGCTCCTCTAGCGCACACCCCTGTGCGATATCTCCGACATGTGCGATCCTGGCTAAATCACATCGATAGTAGTAGACAGAAAGACCGAGTGGTATACGATAATGAAGAAACTCCCATTTTTATGTGTGCACACTGCCACACTGCAACACGCGGGCAGTGGAGCCTGTGAGACGAACACAGAAACCGTCGCAGCTCGGGGTGTCCACCCCGTGAAGCGCACGCCCGGAGTGGCGTTGCGTTGTTTTTTTGTGCATGAGTTTGCATCCCTGTGCGAAAGCCAAAAACCAAATTATATAATTTCAAACTGGCATTTTTATCGCATTGGGGTGCGATCTTACCGACCCTGCGCGAACTCACGCACTTTTACGGTAGAAGAACCGTTTAAAGTGAAGAACACACTCACAGCAGTAGTAGCTCCGTGTACCACACAACGCACAACAGAATACCAGGTAGCTCGTACCTGGTACGACCTCATTATGTATACTCGTAAAATAACCGCTCGGCAAGAAGGACAAACTTAAAAAGCTCTTGAAAACGATACGCAGAAAAAAGAAGCCTCCGGGCAAGTAACCGGTCAAGTGTGTGTGTGTGTGTTCTTCACATTAAACTAAACCGTTCTTCCACAAAGTAACACCGGCCAGCAGGAACAAGTTCCTGCCAAGTGTACTATACCTTGTCTTTATTTATTTATTTCTCCGGGATACTTCCCGTGGTTTTCACCTTGCGTGTCCCTCTGGGTCTTGCTCGGAGGGTTTTTGTTGTTTGATGTTAGTCCGAGCTCTGGCTCTCATTTCGGTTAGGATTGTTTCTTCGTTTGCTCTTAATTTTGTCTGTATCACTTTCACTTCATATTTTATAATTTTGTTTTGTTTTGTTTTTCACTTGTTTTCTTTCGTAGTATTGCTGTATCCATTTTTAACGTGTTTCTGTTGCTTCCGTAGCTAAACTGTACCTGTCGTACCCCGTACGATGGCATGGCATTGCGCTGTCTTATGTCTAACGCATTGCGGTGCATTATCTCTGTGTCGTACTTTGTGACCACAAAGCGTGGATCTCTACGGTAAAAAAATCAGCACGGACACTACTGTGGGCGTGCCGGATGTCGACGAGTAGAAGAACGGTTTAATGTGAAGAACACACACTGCTGTTTCGGTACATCACATGGGAAGTACGACAGCGACTGTCAACATCGCCATCGCCGTTGCAAATTGCAGAGAGGGAGAAGTGAAATGGGCAACTGGAGTAGTGTGTGTGTGGTGTGTCTGTGTTCATCGCGTTAGATATTAGAGGAGTCCTTTTAGAGTCATTCTTATCGGAGCACATGCTTTTTCTAAAAATCCAAGAAATTTTGGAAATTTGCTTCAAAATACGGCGGTGTTCTGTCGATATTTTCACGCCTTGGACAGATCATCGTTACCCACTGCATGATTTAGATGTCTCAGGACAGATCTATTTCCTTCTATGTTTTATCTATCTCTTGTTGCCGAGTGGGAGCCGTATAATCTGTATGATCTAGCACATGTCTCCTGGGATGGATCTGTAGGGTACACAGATCCTGGACAGCATCTCAGAACTGCGGGTTAGTGTCTAGATGACCCAGATCATGATCTCTCCGAGGTGTGGGTATTTTTGACTTGAACAGCGGACAAAATATCACAACAAACGCTTATGAAACCTAAGAGGGCATTGTTTGGGGACAAAGGAGCAGATAAGTTATTACAGTAGTGTAGGAGTACTGGGGTGGGGACACAGGGGTATCCCCTTGTAGGTCTGCCTATTAAGCTAGTCCTTGGTGTTACTCACTTTCTTCCGAAGCTTCGAACGTCGCTAGATAGTCAGTTTTATTCTTCCTTCGAGCCTTGATGACATCTGATGAAGAAGGGCGCTCGCCCGTCTCAGTTTAGGTTTATCCCTAACACAAAACGTCATCCAAACAGTACCAAAACAGACCATTTACCGATTTCTGAGGTAATTACCGGCTTTTCAAGGTCGTACCATAACACTAGCCCACCCTTTTGAGCCGCATACGCAGAAATGTGGGTAATTCTGGGAAATTCCAGTTCTACTATCTAGAACATGAGTCGGAGATGCGGCTCCTCAACACCCACTCCCACGCCTTTGAACGGCCTGGCTATGAAGCCAGGAAACATGCGAAGAAAAGTGATTGAAGGAAGCGCAGACAGTATAATAAGGCAAACCAACGTCAAGACCCTCCCGCGTACCGCCAGCGTGGCAGACGGGATCGAGCCATAATTCGATTGTTATGTCCATTAATGATCCCACTGACCCCTGGCTTGATCAAACGTCCAACTGCTGGCCTCTCGAGGAATATCATTGTGCTGAGGCTTTCGCCTTTAGTACCTTGTTTAAGACCGACGACCCTCCCCTCTGGAGCGGCCTTCTCTCGCCCTCAGCCCGCGCCGATACCCTCCGACAAAACCGGGGGCATTGCCTCAACTGCCGCGAAGACCCCTACCTTTTCCGCAATTGTAGGCACCCCTTCATCAACGCGAGCGGTTGTTTGAACCCCGAGCTTTGGCCAACTTGGTGACGATGACGCTTACAGACGGTGGAAGGCACGCATGACTAGCTACCGCCGCTGGAAGAGGTTGAGGAGCCGTACCCAGCTGAACGGCCTCTCGCGCCGTCCCTTCATCCACCGTTTCCTTCCCCAGAGCTGCGGCCACCGTTCCGGTTGCCTCGGCCGAAGTTGCCCCTTGGCGGCGTCCTGAGCTACCACCAGTCCCATACGCGCCTTCTCCTTCTCCTCCGCCACCGCCTCCGCTGTCACTCCCACGGTAAAAAGTCAACAAAACACCTACACAAACTAAGCCTTACAACTTAATAACACTCTCCCCCCCCTCTGAGCCGTGGGGTATTTGGTCTTCGTATGGGGCCGTACGTGCCTAGTCCGAAGTTATTAACAATCTCTGGGGACCCAAGGAGAGTGTTTTATCAGATTATTGACATGAGGAAATTCACCTTTCTTGAAAAGGTCATTTTTTGTGGTGGACGTGAAATTCGAACTAACGACCAGCTCTCATGTACTGCCGTCGATGCCATATTGTTAGAGTACTGGGGTGGAAACACAGAGTATCCCCTTGCAGGTCTGCCTATTAAGCTAGTCCTTGGCGTTACTCACGTTCTTCCGAAGCTTCGAACGTCGTGGAGAACCAGCTTTAGTATTCCTTGGAGCCTTGATGACATCTATCTGATGAAGAGGGGATCTCGTCCGTCTCAGGTCAGGTTTATCCCTAGTACAAAACGCCATCCAAACAACACCAAAACAGACCATTTATCTATTTCTGAGGTAATTACCGGCCTTTCAAGGTCATATCATAACAGTAGTTACTACTGTGGGCGACACAAATGTGTACCAGGTATATATATATCGGAAATAATGTTTCAAGACAAACTCAAGACGTGAATATGGAATAATACCGGTATTCAGTGATGGAGCAGCACCTCGAAGATGAGACAGGGACGAGCACGATATACCATTTGTCCACACTCTCCGGACGTGCGATATTACTATTATCTAGTGGTACGCTGAACTATGCCAACGCGGGGCCGGTATTGCGGACCAAAACACTGCAGCTAAAAATGCATCAGGGCGACCATCCACAGGCACGAAAGAACTCACGTACGAAACGAACCGACACACCCCGCCCACCCCCCAACCACCAACCCATCGATACACCCATCAACCCACACACCCACCCATCATGTACAACAACAGCAATGTAGCGGGGCCGGAACAGCAATGGCACGTATGCATTGTACGCGTAAGACGGCCACCTACCCACCCACGTACCCACCTATCCAACCCCCCCCCCAACCACCCCCTCCGTGCTGTATACTACGCACAACGTAACGACAGCTGCTATTGTATAACACCCCAGTTTTTGTATGCACTGCTGTCATACAATCATATATACGTACCCACGTACCGACCACTCACTGCTGCATGTGTGTACCTGGTACGCGTTCCTGGCGTAGCTGTAGGTGTGAAAATTCCTGGTATGATACAGCTTATGCTGTAAAACATGCGAAACTGCACTGCTGTGCTCTGTACGTAAGCATTTAGTATCTTGAAGTTAGTGCAGGAACGCCATTCTCGCTGAGTGTTGACGGCATTTCAATTCCGACTCGAATTTCAGATATCGACTTTTCGACCTTTTTTCGCAATTGTTTCGACGTTTTTTCGCAATTTTGAAACGTTTTAAAATTAGTGTAGGATCGACTATCTCGTACGGATTTGACGGTATTTCGATTCCGAGGCCTGATTTGATAAAATCTAAATTTTCACTTTCTGGCGGAAAAAAAAAATAAGTTGACTTCAAGTTAGTGTAGGAAAAAATATGTTGAAATTAGTATCGGAAAAAATGTAATATTGAAGTTAGTGTGGGTAATAAGTTAGTGTGGGCGGCGCGAATCCGCCCCGTTCCCGGGGAGAGAGCAAGCCGTCCCCGGGAGGGCGCCTTTCCACCCCCCCCGCTCGCCGAGTTGGGCATGGTCGGCCGTTATTTCGCCGGGGTCACGGAGGGCCGCCGTGTGGGGCGGGCGTGACACCCTCGTGCCGTGTCGGGAGGCCGGGTGGCGCACGTTAGAGCGGGTTCTCCGTGGAGCATAATAAAACCGACATAGTATTGAAGATCCAATGCGGCACAATCACCATCACCACCATCACTCCTACCGAGGCAGCATTAACTAATATGTAGATACCTAAATGTACTCAATGGGTGATCAACGCTGAAGATACTGCTGATAATGGACATTGTCGGAGCGTTAGATACAGTGATGCCGAACAAGAGAAGCAATGTATTCGATACTCGTAGTTAAACAAATGTTGGAAAGGAAAAAGCGTAAAGCTGGAACCAAAAACAAAAAACAGTCAAAAGAAGAGGCGCCGTCACAAGCTAACGCAAAACCGTTCAGACACGTATAGCGGAAACAAGGTATCTTGCCACCACAAGCTCGATTTTTTCATCACAAGCTCGATTTATTCATGTTCATTGACTGCGGTAATGAATACAGCCGTAGGCAGGCGTAGCATCTTTTCCTTTTTCCAGTCTTCCCTTCGTCGCATCAGGCACCGCACCCGATGACGTATTATAACAATCCCATCTTTAGCCGTATAAATAGAAAAAGTTGCGCTACTTTCATCTCCTCCCACGGCCTTCTCTCCTTCGACTGGGTTTTTGAAGTCTTGTGGAATCAGGGCGTTTCCGCGCACGCTGCCAGTAATACAGGGGCGGCAATGACCAACCCCTTCTTAGGAGCGTTGTATTCCTTTCGCGAAGCGGGCTGTCCATCAACCGGGCTCGAACGCGCACCACAGAAGATGTACCGTACGTTACCCTGACACCGCGCCTAGAAGGCGATCCCCCAGAAAACAGCCAGATTGCATATCATGTGAGAACTGTTCACTCCACAACCACGAAAACCGATATCGCCAGCAATGGGAGTCTTACCGTGGTGCTCTGCTGTTCTTCCCACTAAATCGTGTTGTTGGGTTGAGCACACATCCGGTTCTTGGAACAAGCGCGGACGTTTGAACTGGTGGCACCTGGTCAATAAGTGTTTGGTTTTCTTTCGAAGGTTCTCTGTTCTCCGCCGTGCTACTGCAAACTCTGGTCATTCGCATCCCCGCTGGGCCCGTAGCTGCTCTCTATTCCCCAGCGCTCGGAACTTCACGATTGATTGCCATTGACCACTTTGATAGTACTCCATCGTCGAAATATTTGCACAGCTTACTTCTTCACCCCCCCGGCGGTTCCGTGCACCCCAATGAGCGCGACCTCGGGGAGGCTGTCCACGCTGCGCTAGGCAGTCAGCGCCAAGTGCACACTGGGTATTCGGTCAACCGAGCGCATATGCTCTCGGATGAGCTTCACCAAAGGGCCCGGGTCCTTCGATGGGGATGTATCTACGATAGAGGTGTTGTTCCATGTTTTGGCTTTTTTGTTTCTGAATGACGGGCCTCCTTGACCCAAAATCGTCGGTATGTCATTCCTGTTTAACAATTTTAAAATTTGATATGCCTAGTCCATGGGTTTGCTCACCGGGCTGCCCTTCCAGTTTACTCAAAAACAGTTTTCGGGTGCGATATGGAGGTCCTAACGTGAAGAGCGTCAGATAAATATGGCACACCTCTATGGTAGCATGGGTCAAATTCAAAGGAATGTTACAATCCACCCCTGAAAGATCTGTGCTAAGTCGTTGTCGGGACTACTGACATTAGAGTGTTCGACAGTTTGGGGGATAATACATTTCTAAAAATAAATGTGGACAGTTTGGGGGATAATACATTTCTATATATATATATAGATGGTCATTTTTTAGGTAGTTTATCAGGGCTCTTTACGGTGCGGTGTTTCCAAACACTTTGGTGCGGTTGTTTGGTGCGGTTAACCGCACCGCGCCGTAAGTTTTTTGCCCTCTTGAAAACCGCACCGCACCCCACGACACCGTAGATTATACGATATCGGAAACCCGCACCGAACCCGCACCGTAGGGTTTACGACATTTAAAAAACATACCGAACCGCGTTTTACGATTTATTTGTGAAAACCGCAACGAACCGCACCGTAGGAATTCCATCGAAATCGCACCGCACCGTGCGCATCAAGGCACGGTTCGAAAAAGCGTTAGATCGGTTATTTATTCGTGCAGTTAACCCTTTCACCGCCGGAAAAATGAGTCCACACTATTTCCAAGTAGTTATGTCCCCAAAAACCGTTTCCGGCTATAAAGGGGTTAACCCTTTTAGAACTGCGAAAAATGTCCCACACTATTTCCAAGTAGTTTGTCCCCAAAAAACGTTTCCGGCTCTAAAGGGGTTAAGCTGGAACCGTACGAGACAAACCGCGGTTCCATCGGCCGTGGAACGGTGCTAATAGGGTCACGGTTTCGTACGGTTCATGACGATTTCTGCACCGTTTATCAAATACATACTGCCGCTGCAATCGCATACAACGGCGTTGGGGATCAAACGTGTTTCCGCTAACTTGGTTGCTTTACTCACGTAGGTATATATGATTAATCGAATACGTCTGTCGCATGCATGTAGTTATATGATTTATGATTTCATTGTTGTTAAATATTAGTGGTTGAATACTATTGATATATCGTATCTGAATGTTACCGGATGTCTCACAAAACAATTAGTAATGCGTAAACAGAGTAGTAGGGCGGTGAGTTGGCTGGACTTTGCGGCTAGGTTTAGTATTGACATTAGTTGGGCGGTGAGAGTAAGCCAACTAACTGACTTGGTCTTCATCAACAAAAACAAACACGTCCAGCCACAAAGGCGCTATTCAGATGCAACTGCGCAGAACTCCGCAAAAATACCGCACGCAACGAGCTGCTGTAATACTTAAGCCAACTATTAACTACCTGGTAGTTGGCAACTATTATAACTTGAAAGTCTTACAGGCAGCCAACTCACGGGCCTACTACAGCAAATAGAGTAATGTGTAAAGCGATTGGAAACCCCAAGGCAACCCTGGTGAAATAGAAATAAAAAATATAAGCCAGAAGACTTGCCGTCCCAAAGAATGCGCTCGAGAGAGAACAGCAGCGCCGGCAGGAGAGGGACGCGGTACCTCTGCGGGCGTTGGGCAACGCCGGCGATCGCTCGCTGAAGGCTCGTCTGGAGAAGGACGTGGGGAAATACGACGACCTGCCCGCCATCGGACACGGCTGAGAGGACTTCAGTCATCTCAGTCACTGGCACGATGCGGGCAGTCCGAGTCACGATGCTCACGGCAACGTTGTGGCGCCAGCTTAATCCCCTATCCTGTCCTCCTTCGCTCGAGTGTGCCTTAGGGTCGTGTTATGGTACTGCTTTGGTAGACGGTAATTACGCAGTAAATGATCGTATTTGTATTACCTGGGAGGCATGTCTGGATAGGATAACAGTGGTTCACAAGGGCGAGACAACGAGCCATGTGTAATCTCATCGCGACGGCACGGAATAAAGGCTATCTTCTTATATCTCTCTGAAAAACAACGCACGTGGGTGACAAGGCAACGCGCTCGTACGCAAATCTGCAAGGGATTCCTCGGGTCCCCACCTTGATCATAATAATTGGCGTCGTCGGCAGGAATCGAGGTCGGCTTTTGGTATTTCTTGTTTTGCCCGCTAACCCCCCCTCGCTCAGTGCCGGGGCTAATCGGACTACTTGTATGTGACACAGGAAAAACACTATTTCGTGATATTTGCTCTTTTTTTGGTCCTGCCGATCCCCCCCCGCTCTGAGCCGGGGGGCGATCTGGGTAGTACGGCCTCGTGCTGTGCCATAGGTGGACCGTAAGAACTTTGCGTTCTACATTTCAGCGATACATTTTCGCCCCGCCCCCCACTTGCTGGGTACGTGGCGATAGTTTGGGCTTTTCGTGTTTCCGTAGTTTTTCGCGTTTCCGCAGAGGCGATCTCGCCCACCTTGGTGGTGGTGTGGCGGCGGGTTTTCGTTGACGTTTTTCCTGTCCCTTTGAGACAGGCCTTCTTATTTCCTGTTTTCTTGGAGTATTTTTTCAGCATCGTAGCCTCGCCGTTTTAGAGGTGCGGGAGTGGGTTTTGAGGAGCCGTATCTTTGACCCATGTTCTAAATCGTGGAACCGAGTTCCCCGTTTCCCATATTTCTGCATATATGGCTCATCAGAGTGGGCTAGTGTTATGGCATGGCACTGCTTTGGTAGACTGGTAGTTACGCAGTGATTACCTACGGGATCGCATTTGTATTACTTGGGAGGCATGTCTGAATAGGAACGCAGGGGTTCACAGGGGCGAGGCAACAAGCCCATTGTGTAGTCCCATCGTGACGGCAGGGAATAAAGGTTATCTTCTTCCATCTCTTTGAACAAGCAACACATGCAGGTGGCAACGCGACGCGCTCGTAGGCAAACCTGCATTGCAGGGGACACCTCGGGTCCCCACCTTGATCATAACAATACAGCAGTCAACAGTTGTACCAGTTGTCAGTCGGAGAGATTTTTCGCAGCTGGCCCTCACGCACAATATCCTTCGGCAGAGAATGGGCCCCGAGCTCCTTGAAAAATTCAGCGTGGAAACATCAAGTTTTTTATGTTTTTGAAGCTGAACCCCCATCCCATCACAGGGTCAAGGAACTGGACCCCCGTCTGGGCAAACCAGGCTACTCAGGCCTTGCCGTATACGATTTATTCACACAGTGCCCGTCAAGAAAGAGCAATTTCGGTACTGCCCTGAGAAAAAGCGTGACAACTGTACGAAACCGCTGTTTTGTACGGTTTATTCTTACTGTGCACCGTTGTTAAAAAGCGGTGTCGTACGGTTTTCCCTACGGGGAGGGGAACCGCGCCGTAGAAAAAAACGTTCTACGGGGAACCGCCCCGAATCGCCCCGTAGGATACATCACAGCACCGAACCGCACCGTAGGATTTACGATATCTGAAAACCGCACCGTACGATTCCTGATTTCTGAAAACCGCACCGAACCGTAGGATATATCACAGCAGCACCGAACCGCACCGTAGGATTTACCATATCGGATAACCTCACCGGAACCGCACCGTACGATTTTCGATTTCTCAAAACCGCACCGTGTATGGACGGATAACCGTAAAGAACCCTGTGATTTAGGGAAAAAACCCAAGCGGAAAAAGGTCCGGGGCTCTTCGGACAGACAGCAGCCAGGCACAGCACTGCAGCAGAAGCGACATATAAACTTTAAACCATGCCAAGGCGGGCTGTACTCTATATAGACACACACGACCAACACACCATCATCACCACCACCACCACCACCACCGTCGAAAGCACGGGGGCTCGAAACGGGAGATGAAGTGTGGGGCGGCATTCGATGTTTTGGGCGGGCTGCCGGCGAGCGTGCTTCAAGTGCCAGGCTCCGGCGTGGTTGCTCAGGGTGCTGCTGCTGCTTCTCGCTGCTTGTTTCTTGCCGCTGTGTGTTTGCTTGCTTCTGGTTTGTACGGCGCTGCTGTTTGCCAATGTCGAGCGATGGCACCGGCGGCACCACCTCTAGCTCTGTTGCTGCCGCGACGACTATTTACACCGCTGCTTGATTGGTGTTCCTACTTCGGTTCTTGCTTGGTGCTACCACCGCTGCGGTTCTTGCTTGTAGACTCTCCTATAAATAAATATAGATCCTGTTACACACAAGCAAAGTTGAGTTTCGACGGAATCCTCGATGTCACAGCTAAGCTGACGTTTTTTATATTATAACAATATTACGGCAGTGTACGTTGTCGCTGATAAGTCTTATTTCCGTTGTTTTCATGTACATCCCCCCCGTCGTTCCCTGACCCCCCTCATCCCTCATCGACTGCTCATCGATCGACGTGAATTATCTCTACTTATAAGCATAGTATTACTAGATGAGCTCGCTAAATCGTCCGTTCTCGACGCTCGTGCCCTGTTATATCTCAGGAAAACCTGAGTTCTCGACGCT
>JAYJME010004577.1:0-10817 GCA_036873775.1 Costaria costata
CCCACTACGGTACGTGCCTTTAGTTTTTATCGCGCAGAGGGTTCAGCATTCCCACTGCTCGTCGATTTGCATCGAATGTACATGCTGTAGAACGATGCGAATATACCTCACGTATTATATATATATATTCTTCGTAATACAGTACTTACTATGATATCAATAGCCGAGCTGGAACAAACACGCCGCACTGAATAGTATTCGGTTATATATGTAGAGTATATTTGGGTTTCGAACCCCCTGTATACCTGCAATAGCATGCGACTCATGCAACCAAAAAGGAGGGGAAAACTTCCAGAAGACGGCTGCTGACTTCTCACTTGTGGATCCTGGCCGATCCAACCCAGTCCGGAAATACCAAAATAGTTGCACTAAAAGTGAATATCTTCCGCCTTGTCTCAGACAATGTCTCCCCAGATTGAAGGGAAAGCTGGTCCAGCGTCTGGCCTCTGATGACCGAAGAAGCAAAAACACCCCGCGCCTCCACTCCCACGGTTCGAACTCTCTACCCCTGGACCCTATAGCCGATCGATTCCGGTTTTTAGACGAAAATGGTTGCGCCAAATTGAATCTTGTACGACGTGTCGCAGGTGATGTTCCCCCGTGGTTGGAGGGAGGGTAAGTTGGCGCAGCACCGATAACTACAACATAACGTAGCGAGAAGCCAAATCGCCTTCCGCGTCTCCACCCACCCATGTTAGACACGACTGGTTACTAGTTAGATGGCTCATGACCTTATTGGGCGCGATGTTCACCGTGTAGCACGTCTCTAATAGCACGCACGACGACATGACAGCACACCTCCTCGCACGAATTTTGAGCTGCGAACTTCAGAACATGTATTTTGATATTTTCGACAGCGACCAGAGTGTTAGAGCCCCAACTCCGAGCGATTCGTCTATCAATATGGAAAAAGAGAGTTATCTCCAAAGCCACCATCTTTGGAGAAACCGTTGGCCTTGCAGCAGTTCTTTGGATTCTCAAGAAACAAAAAAAAACGCACAAAAAATGGCACTCTTTTCTGGCCAAGCCAAACCCAGGAGTCTCTTTTTTTTTAATTCGGTCGGTACAAAAACGAATGGGGAACCGAAACAAATCATAATGAATCCTTTTATTACGAGAACAAAAGTATCCCACACTATTTCCGAGTACAGTACGCGACATATGTTAAGAATCTCCTATTTTTGGCCAGACTGGGATTCTAATGTCAGACTGGGTGTGCCTCACACTAATTTCAGTACAAAGAGGTCAAATTCTTATTTTTCCCCCGAAATTTCAGCCTCAAATTCTTAATGAGCAGATTATTAACATCTGTCGCGTACGGCAGTTTTGTCCCAAAACCCGTTTCAGGCTTTAAAGGGGTTGAAGCGTACTTTGTATATTATGATACGACGGCGGTTGTCCGCTGTGGTGAAATCGTTATAGCCTCGTAAAAAAAAACGACTACTACTCCAATCACGTCGATTTTGTGTGTTTGAGTCCTGGACCAACCGACTGGCGTTTTTTCTTACAAACTCGACCGTGCCGAAACGTGTGAGAGCTTAAGCTGGCAACAAATCGATGCAAGTCCACGACCAGTGGGAATGCTGATCACTCTGCGCGACAAACACTGACGGCACGTACCGTACCGCAATGGTAAGGGAGGTGACGCCGTATCTGAGTTACTTACTACTACGGAGGGAGCTGGAGTACGTACAATAATAGAACGACAAGGAAATAAATGGGATGGAAAGAATACAACACATACTTTCAAAATTTGGGGTTGGGGAAAATTTGAAATTTCCAGCCCGGCCTTACGTAAATATTTATTATCCTATACTGGTAGTAATATATCGGATATGCCAGGTATATATATATTATATACAACACGCGGTTTTGGAGATAAGCGTCTTGTTTTACTAATGAAAAAATGTTCGAACATTAATTTCAAGTAGTTTTGTCCCGGAAAAACGTTTCCGGCTTTAAAGGGGTTAAAGTTGATTTTTACACGTTGGAGAAAACAGAAAACGACCAACGTGTTGAACAATTTGTTTTTTCCTCGCCCAAGAACCCGCGCCCTTATATACAATACCAGGTACTGCACCTGTATGATGCAAACCAACCGCCCCAAACACAACCATCTCGGCACCATCTCAACGCACTGTTGTGCTACTGTCCTTTGGCATTATTATCAGATTATGACGGCGGCGACTGCTGCGTATGTACCTGTGTGAGCACGTCGGACTACACCTGTGGGGAGAACGGTGGCTACTCGTGCCTTGACCCCAGTGCTGAATGCGTCGATGACGACGATGTCACCGTTCTTCCGAGCTTCGAAATCTCCTGCAATGAAGGATTCATCGCGGATGGCGACTGCGACGAAGGAAACAACTTCGAGGAATGCGGTGAGTCGCGTTCGGTGGTTAGAATCTGTCATGCTTGACACGAGGATCGATCACTGTTTTTCCCTGTGCAGTTGGTTTTGAGTCTACTGCCAGCAGTGTAACGGTTGCCAGTGATGTAGGGAGTGCAGCCACCTTGGATGGAGGAATGTGTGCATTTTCGTAGGGATCATCTGCATTGCCAACTGGCTTCAGTCTAGGGGTTGAGTGCCCCAGCAGTGACGGCTACCAGATATGTGTAGGGAGTGCAGTCACGTTGCGAAGAATCGTGAGGGATCTTGCAGTAGATTCTAGTGGTCTCAGAGCGGTAGTTTCAACTGGGTACTGAGCAAGCCAGTACCTAACTCTTCCTACTCATATATAAGTAACCCTTTGTTATCTGTATTCTCGTTGGATAACAACAACCATGCAAAGCATCGATTAGACGACGACCTCCGACGGTCTAGCCGCCCGAGCCCAAGTCCACAGGCTTAGTGTCGGTCTTAGTGACACGTGTTTTAAAAACTCCCTTTTCTCTCCAAGCTACTGAGCAGAAGGTCATAATTGTCAGGCTGGTACTGGTGAGTACCTGTCTACACCCGCGTCAACCACACGAGACTTAGCGCATCCTCATGAATGTTTCCAGCCTTTCAACAATAATTCGATCCATCCCTCGGATGTAGCTCGAGGCTAGCGACTACCAGGTATGTTTAACCTCTTTAGAGCCGGAAACGGTTTTTGGGGACAAAACGACTTGGAAACAGTGTGGGGTTTTTTATGGGGTAGTGAAAGAGTTAAGGTTTTATTTGTCATAGTTATTTCATGCTTGGCACCGCCCGTAGTCTGTCTGTCGGCTAATCGCATCTACGCCGAAATATGATTATGTATGTCCCCAGCATGTTCAGGTCGATCCCTCGGAAGTAATCGTAGCTTCAACGTATTTCCAGTCTACGCCTACTGTAGTACGTGACATACGTCTATCTTCGGTTGGAAACGTAGGCCGCACCTTGGACGCCGCCGAATTTACGCAAACTATTAACCTTCAATATACACAACGCCTGAGCATCAGACGTAGTAACCCCAGCGGCGTACCGGTAATCCTTTAACACTGTTTGGTGTACTTTGTACTTTGCTTCGATGAACCCACAAATTAGGCGTCCAACGTATTGGCGGCACTGGCGTACTCCCTGGACATTACACGGTTCAATAACATTGTGATGCACCCCAGGTTACGACGGTGGCGACTGCTGCGAGTGTACCTGCGACAGCACCACGGACTTCACGTGCGGGGAAAACGGTGGCTACGATTGCCTCGACCCGAGCGCTGAATGCTTCGACGGCGACACGTCGGCGAGCTACTCGTACGACATGTCGATGAGCATGGCATACACCCCCTGCCTGGATGCCGAAGTCGGAGACGGGAACTGCAACACGCAAAACAACAAAAGCGAATGCGGTAAGTCAACGTCTTTCGTCAGGCCGCGGTATATAGTCAGGAAATACCCTATTCTCTGTCCGATTGCATACAGCATCATATAGGTAGGTTCTAAAAAAGAATTGCTTTTGTCGATCCAGGTTCGATGTAAGCATCTACCAAGTACTCGTATTGTACAGAAGTCCTGGTGAACGTTGCATAGCGCACCCCGGATTCGAAAATGGCTTGTGGAATTCTGATTGAGGGTTCTGCGACTTCTATCTAAATTGTTGACACTATACAGTAGTAGTACCACCACCCGTAGCGGGTAGTGCCACGTACCTAACAACATACACACTTTGTTTCGGGTTCGTTTAATCCCGCCATTCTGCCTTCATGTCCCGGACTCGTCCCTCGCCACGGACCACCAGTATCTCAGTATATGACATGTGAAATCGTATGCCGGCTTGCAGTACGCGGTGGGGGGTAAAACCGCCCTCTGGCGAGTGGGCGTAGTCTTTTTTGGGGCATCCACGAACCAAGATTCAGCCAGGAAATCTGCTGTCGTGTGTTGGTCACAAACCTCGCGCAAATTTCCATGCCAAGACGCAAACAACGTGGTGAAGAAAGGTGGTTTGTTTCCCGATGCCTACTATGGTAAGGATGGCTAATCACATTTACAAGGCCCCTGCTTTACGTTACAATATATACCCCTCGCCCCTGACCCAAATACTTCCTAATATGGCTGTATCTTGGTCCACTAAAATGGGTGTTTATACTGTATCATATTGCATGTTGATCCTCTAAAAGGAATGATTTATCTAAACTTTGCAGGTGGTTTCACTAATCGTATACCGGGATAACGTGATACATACACGCCATATGTGCGAACCCCCTTACCCGTACCCCCCATGGTTACACAAACGGTTCATCGCTCATTTCGGCTACGTATATTGCGAGAGATGCCGATGTTTCCGGTCTTTATCCCTCCAACACAAAACTCGGTACATGAATATCGTTTCGAGCGCCGAGACGTTTGGCCTTTCGCAGCGATCCTTCCACCTGTATGTGAAAGTCACCTTCAAGTATTTCTACGGTTACCCCATAACGGCGCCTATCAGCCCTTTGTTCCGACTGACAAAACCACGTCGTATTGGACGCCCACCATCATCAGGTTACGACGGAGGGGACTGCTGCGAATGCACCTGTGACACCGACTTGCAATTCGCCTGCGGCTACGTCAACCCCTTCCAATGCGTCGACCCTGCGGCTCCGTGTGTCAATGATGATGCCGCCTGAGGAGAAGAACGTCACACGTGCTAGATGAAGGTCCGTTTTCGTGTGTTTGTTCAAAATATGACGATCAACAGAGTGATAAGACCTGTTGAAAACGTATGAAGTTAACCCTTTGACTACCGCAAAAACGTATCCCACACTATTTTCAAGTAGGTTTGTCCCCAAAATCCGTGTCCAGCTCTCTAGGGGTTAAGTTTGATTAAGGTCTCGTTATAGCCGTTTGATAGATGGTTTAGCAACTGTGAATGGAACACTGACGTATTTGTTTCGATTTGGCCTTGAGTGACGTTGGAAGCACGGAAGCGGTACATAAACCCTTTCAAAGCAGTTGGACAGCAGGCATGTACAGGTGTTTGCGGGAGCGAGGATCACACACTCCAAGATGATCAGTGTTCGATCCAAGTATTAATAGCACATTTACCTCTCCAAAGACCCCGGCCACCATCAGTCTTTTTCCGCTCCACGAGCTGTTCACCATTAAAACAAATATCCTGAGGCATCGTGCTATACAAATTGGTGGCATGCGTTACCCCGTTCCTTTCACTGTGCACACCCGCGCAAAACACTGTCCGTGCGCCCTTTCACATATCGGACAGTTCAAGATTTATCTTGCGTATATTAATCCTCTATATCTGTCGTCGTGATACGTGTCGCTGAATCGGTGCTTTACAGATGTAACCCCCGAAACATGCGTGAGATCATGGAAACCATGCGGATCCAGACCTGTCGGCACGATCTAGGCCGTTTAGATGATATGGGCCACTACTCTGTCCGACCTTAACGAAACAGGCCATGAATGGGAACCTGACCAGTTCGATGTTCGCAATCGTTCGTACTGCAGAGAGGCATGCTTCCTGCACAAGCCATGGATATCCATCGCCAGCACCTTCAACTCGCCATGAACGCTCCCTCGAGAATACTTGCAGAGTGTAGAGTTAATTTGTTTTGTAGGGGTTATATTTGTATCTGCATAATTACACCAAGGCTAAACTCAGTCTGGCTTCGTAAACCTCTTACAGGGACATGTGCCGCCATGGCGGTGATGGGGGAGGGGTGTAGCACTGTAGGCCCCCTACATCATGAACGTGCGACGCTCGTTTTGTGGTTAAGTCCGCGACGAGAGCCGATCATGTCTAGTTTTTGGAATAAGGCAGGGCAAGCGTGTTGGTTGATTTGTAGAGCGAAGAAGTACGCTGCTTGAACGCGCAGATTCGTGTGCTCGAAGGCTGATCTGCTGCGCCAAGGTCCAAAAAAGCTTTAGGCACACCCTGCCATTGAAATGTATGTGAGCATTGGTGATTATCCCGAGGTTGTCCCACCCAGTAGAGCGGTCTGTATGATTTACCGCTGACAGCGTTTTGAGGTCCGTCTTCGCTCCTTGTTGCATGCATATTGCGGGGACAGATAAAGGGAAAACATCGTACGCCAGGTATATAAGCCGTTTGGAGTGATCCCTCTCCACAGTGTCGATATGCCCCAATTGGAGACAGCGGCACTGACCCGCCGCACATATTGCGATGACTGGTTGTTCCCGTGTATGCCAGGCGATTTGACGGGACTTATACGGCAAACGGCACTACAGAGGTGCCGTTCCTACTGTAAGGTACACCTTTGGTGGTGGTCAAATGTACGATTTACGGCAGCTGGTGGATTCAACGTTGATTGGATTCATGCTCGTTGGTATCTAGGATAAAGTTGATAC
This sequence comes from Costaria costata, assembly GCA_036873775.1. Classification (NCBI taxonomy): domain Eukaryota; class Phaeophyceae; order Laminariales; family Agaraceae; genus Costaria; species Costaria costata. Next base: position 6,770 of record JAYJME010004577.1, read on the forward strand.
GACGAGGAGAAAAGCGAACCCTATTGGGGTACACGTACGCGGCTGGAGAAAACGGCTCAGTTTATGACAAATGGGAGGCTTGGGTAAGATCGTATTCTGGTAGGAGAGAATAGGATTGTAGTATTAAAAGCCGAAGCCTTGTGATATCCCACCTGTCTGGCCGTGTGATCATCGTTTCATTGTCTAACACGTAACACGTAGAATTTCGCCTTCCTACCTCTTATATATTTGCAATGGTCGAGAATAGGTGGCACGGAAAACATCCGCAGTGGGGATATTAGATATAGGTTAGCGACTTGTGCGGGGCGGCAGAATCAGTGAACGTGACACGCGATGGAAAGGTCAAATTTCAACCGGAGTATGCACCCTGTGTTCTGCTGGCTACGAAATGGAGCTTTAAGAGCTTCAGGACAGGGTCAAGTTTAGGGTAATCCACACAAGGTCACCTGATTCAAAGGTATAGCCTCGGATATAGGCTGGCGACATGGCGAAAAACTTTGTGAGCCGTATAGGCGTTGGAAAAAGGTAAACTATTTACGATAGTGTTGTTGCTTCTTGTTTTTCGCTGACTAACTCATCGCTGAAACCAAGTCCGTGGTCACAGGGCATGTTCCAATAACACTCTGGGGTGGAAGCAATATCTACTACCTCGGGATATATATAGCAGGAACCATAGAAACTCAAAGAAAATCGTACACCCCAGGTGAAATAGACAACAGGACACCGCACCGAAGGGACCGCATAATAGCAGTAAACAACCCCCCACACCTACACCCCCAATCTTCCTTAGTATTACTATACTATCTACAGGTGCACTGTGTTCACACCCTCGACAATGGACGATGGCCCCTGTAATAGCAATACAGTATGGTGCAATGGACGGGTCTTTTGTCGTCGGGAATGTCGATCGATAGGTTACGTCCCCAACGTATTCCTCAGCGAGGAGTGCGCGGAAGTACCTGGGTTGAAAGCTATTGCCACCGACATTGGCTATGAACGGATAGCTTGCAGGATCTATTGCAGTCGACTGCTGTGGCTATCGATCAAAACTTGTGGCCGGTAATGGCTATCGATAGATGCGTTGCTTAATTCATTGTCACCGGCAATGGTTTTTGGTAGACATATTTCTTAATCTATTGTGACCGGTAATTGCTACCGATATATACATTTCCTATTCTAAGGTGGCCGGCAATGACTATCGATGGACACCGTGGACAACCCATTGTGGTGGACAATGTCTATCGATGGACACCATCACCCGCCTATTTCCACACCTACAATGTACTCTGATTTTACCGCAATGCAATCTTTCGTTTGTGCCGCAGCAATGTCATCTATTCCTATATTGTCCCCGAAATGCGAAATTATTTAATTATGATCAACCTTTACCAACCCCCCAATATATATTGAATAAAATCCGGATCATGAAAATAAAACCAGCTTGAGCAGAAATTTCTCAGCTTTCCGTTTCTTCGCTAAAGTTTGTTTTGTCCAATACTGAACAAACCAAGTAATAAATATATATTCCCTTGGATGCCGACCAACTTTATTTTCGATTGCTTTATTTTTTCGGAAATACATTCGATTTATTACCCTTACTTTGTCTTATATGAACTCAACTTTGAACAAATAATCTGGACCATAAAAATAAACCATCCTGTGCCGAAACATCTCAGCTTTCCGTTTCTTAACTCGAGTTGTTTTCGTTCATACTAAAGCCAAGTAAGCACGAGTTGTTGTTTTGGATGCTGGTCGTCTTTGTTTTTCGTTGTGATCACATCTGTGTGAAATTAGTGCATGATGTATCAGGATGAGGAGCAATTGGTGCACGGTACGAGTATATCGTGAGGGGGCCCATATGCCTATCGATAGCCATTGGTGCTTCAACGTTGATGCCTCAACAAGGCGATGACATCATGCGGGTTAAGTGTTGCATTGTCGGTTGTATGAGGTTGGTCCTCCGTGTTCGTAATACCTTATCGGCTACACCCTCTACGTATAAGAGACAGATCATTGCTGCTACACAATGCCCTTGAAAACGTTCTTGTCAATGGCCATTGTCAACCACAATAGACTGGCCACACTGCTTGTGTATCGAAAGACATTGTCGGAAACAATAGATTTTAGTTTTTGGGCAAAGGGCCGTTAGCATCATGGGATATATGGCGTATGATGCGCTTACACCCTGGACAATAGAAAGGAAATATAACATTGCCGCTATAGTAGCCCCGAAAAAGCACGCATCAATGGGCATTGTTAACCACATAGGCTGGTAACGCTGGCTATCGATAGACAATAGACTGGCAGCACTGGCTATCGATAGATATTTTTAACCACAATAGACGGGCAACGTTGTCTACCGATAGATGTTAACGACAATTGACTGGCAACGCTGTCTATCGATATTTATTGTCAGGGAACAACATAATTTCGGCAATGGACACAATATTCCTTTGCTGTAACAAAGGAATGACACGGTTGACCATAGATGGCCATTGTCCTGAACAAGAGGTGTTGGGGAAGCAACCGCGATATATATTGTTTGAGCAATAGGCCAAACACGTATGCGTATTGATGTCTATTGCCGCTAACAGTAGGCACGCAGTTGTGTCTATCAATAGCCATCGTCACCTACAGTAAACTGTGTTGAGCGCTTTTCCGCAATAATAGACGTATGCTTAAACCTAGTGAATGATGCATTTCGATGGTCATTGTTGACGACCGCCGAAGCTTCTACTACCGCCAACAACAGGTAGTATGCTATTGCGTCCAGCAGTAGCAACCATCGCTACCCACAACAGATAAGCGAGTATTCTAATTTTTACAGCGCCTGCAAAGAGGGTCCCGTTTCGAGGTGGCCTAAGTATCGTTTTACTTGATTGAATACTGCTTTTTTAACGCGGCGTAACCTCCAAAACTCAAGTTTTGGGGTGAACCTATTGGTGGATCAAGAACACCGTTACACGGCAGAGATCAGAGGAGAGAGAGTGGAGTGGAGCCATACGATCAACAAAAACAATCGAAGATGAAGTTGACCGGCATCCAACAAACAAAAACTTATTACGGTACTTGAAAAGTTGGTGTTATTGTATTGGTTAGGTAGACGGCAATTACGGGATTGTATTCGTATTACTTGAGATGCATGTCTGGATAGAAAAACAGGGCTTCACAAGGGCGAGGCAACGAGACCTCGTTGAGTGTCGTCGTGACGGAACGGAATAAAGGTTATCTTCTTCTATCTCTCTGAACTATTAACACACATACGTGAGTGGCAACGCGATGCGCTCGTAGGCTAACCTGCAGGGCATATCTCGTGTCCCCATCCTTGATCAGAATAATTGGCATCGTCCGGCTTGTAGACTTACCGCCTCGAGCCGTCTTGCGCCTCTCGCCGTTGAGTTTTGTTCTTTCGAGTTTGTTTTTTTGTCACCCTCTTTCCTCCTCTTATTTTCGCGGCACCATGACGACTCCGCAGAGCGAGCGGATGGGCTCCTCTGGTGGGGGTCGCGCCAGCGAGACACACGGTCCCTCTGCCGGCCGCAGTTCAGGGCTCGTTAATGGCGATCACGAGACCTGCCCATTAGATCTACGGGACGCCCCTTCTTTGGCAGCTGCGGTCAGCTCCCCTTCTTACGACAACAGGGCAGCACCAGGGCCTCAGGGCTCCGCGTCGCTCGGCCACCAGCGCGGCGACGCACAGCCTCTGGCCGGGCCATGCTCCTGCCCATGACCTCTGGCTATGCCATGCTCTGATGAGCTGCCTGGATTTCACAACCTACGGGCTTCGTGCATGATTGAGCTTGTCTCCTGCACCCTGCGTTCCTCGCGGGGATGAGTTGCCTCCTGCTCTATCTGCTGCAGGGCCTTCGGACAAAAGGTGCCCAGGGCAGCCGTTGGCAATTTTGGCTACTGAAGGGACCCCTCCCAGAGTCTTCGACCAACAAACAGCACCCGCCTCTAGCCGAGGCTCCCCAGTGGAGCGTGGCCGCTCTCTGCGTGGTCGGCCACCATCGCCCTTCGGCTCAGGCATTGCTGAGGGACCAGCAGC